>CM031239.1:949573402-949619108 GCA_018340775.1 Taxus wallichiana var. yunnanensis | reverse complement strand
GTGGAGTGATACTAACTAAATGACCCAAACCTAACGCCTCTAAAAGAGCAGCCTATGAGCGGGAATTCTTTAATAAATCAAGGAATGAAATATGCGAGAAGGTTTTTGTTAGATCATTAATTAGATCATAAGCACCCATGGGTTTTGCTATGGTTTGCTTGGATGTTATCTCGTTCCTAAGTAGTGGCTTGACTTGGTTGAGAGAAATACTCTCGTGTTCTGCGTAATTGCTTCAACGGGTAATTCGAGTCTAACTCTACTAATCCAACTACCTTAGGTCGTGGTTGACTTCCTAGTTGCGGCGTGACTAACTGGATTCAGCGAGGTTGAGGCCTCGTGATCGTTGTTTCCAGATTATTGCACCTTTGTTTGTTCCAAGTTGGTTTGACCTATCGCTATCATGATTTGGGAGTGGATCATTAAAGATCTTGAGAGGGGCATTAGAGGGAAACTACCTCCTGCGAAGGTACTTGCCGTTGGTGACGTAGGATCTGCTAAGAACATATCTATAAAAATTATTTTTGTTCACTCGCATGACGTTGAATGAATTTGTTGTAATCACGACACGTTCTAGTGTCATGACCCCGAGTTTTATGGAAACCACAATAAGAATTGGGGTTGTAATTCCCGTTTTGTTGGTTTGGTGTGTATTGTGGCCTAAAATTTTGATCAAACTGTTGCACTATTAGGACTAAAGTTTTGTTGTTTCGGTTTTGATTTTGGTTTTGATAACCAAAGGAGTTTTAGTTTGGTCCTCGTATGGGATTTCGCCGTTGTTGTTGTTGTGGATTATTAAAATCCAATTGTATTGATCGTCGGGGTAAAATTGTTGTTTCTTTGGTTGTTTGTTTGTGACGGAGTATTAATGACATTTATCCTCTTGGGCTGGTCGGTTACTCCATCACATTTACCCCACGATTTTTGTTAAGGACTTTGGGTCCTTGATTGGCGCTTGTAGTGGTTGTAGTGTTTTGAGTAGGGGTGATTAACCTCCCGTTTGCTCCATCGTCTTACGACCACTATCTATCGCTCGCTTGATCAATTCGCGAGCGCTCTCAAGTACCTCGTCATAAGTCCTTGGTGGAACTTCTGGACTTCTTCCTTCACTTCTCTGCTTAAGAGAATGAAGGAATAAATCGCATAGTTCCATCCCGATACATGTTTGGAGCGCTTACTTGCCGAGGAATAAAGGAATCGTGCGCCACCTTTGGATGAAATGGGCGACAGGACTCGTTATGTTCTTGCTTGATGTGCAAGAACTCCCGATTCTGTCCTTAGTAGTTTGTTCATGTCGAAGGCTTTGATGAACTCGGTTACACGAGTTGTTTGAATGAATGTATGGAAGCCTCCCAGGTATTCTCGTAATACCAATCGAGGCAATGCCTTCCAGAGTTTTGGGGAATATTTTACTTGAACAACCCCTATCCCATGGGAGTAGTTCACGACGAATGGTCAGAAGGTAAGCTTTGATATGCGCATTCGGATCTCCTTCTCCTTTGTATTTAGGCAAATCGGGAAGAGGCCTCGGAAGCATAACGCCGTATGTATGAAATCTAAGGGCTCTTTAAATATTCGAATAAGTCCTGTTGCATGCGTTTCAACCATTGATGGTGCCTGTGAGGAGGTGGTGGCGGGCAGGTTGTGATATGGCGTAACGTCACGCGTTAGCGAGGGCATAAGGCAATCTTGCATTTGAGTAAACATGCCGGATGAGTACAAATCCCCTTGTGGTGATTTGGAGTACATGTTTAAGTACGAAGGGAAGTACTTATCCATGAATGGATTACTTTGTCTTGGACCTAGAGAGAACAAAGATCTTGGCGATAGTGGTCTAGTTGGCACTTGTTGTGAATATTGAGGAGTCATGCCCAATGTGCCTACTCGTGAGAGATCCACTTGGCTAGGATGGTGCGGAGGATTGGAACTCCCTGGTTTGTATGATTCTTGAATTTTGACTTGCTTGGGCAAGTTCTAATCCTCTAACCTTTTCCATTAGATTTGAAATGACTTCGTTTGGTGAAGCCATGATATCATGCCTTGGTGGCGTTTGTTGTATATCCGGTGTTGTATAGGCATGTGATAGCTGTCATGAACTGATTGCTATCTTGCCAAGTTTCTTCGAGAGTATTTTCCATACGTGATGGCATAGGGAGTTTTCTTGAGGAGAGAACTCGGCCGTATCTCTGCAAGTTCCTACGGTGTGGTACATGCCTTGAGAGCGTTGTTCACTCTAGGATAAAGTATTGATTGTCCATCGTCTAAGACCAAGTATGGATCCGATTGTCTACTAATAGGTGGTCGAATAATACCACGAGGAGATGAAGTAGACTCTCAGTTAAATGTCATATTGTTCGAGCTCAAGGCTCTGTTTGTGTTTGATCAAGTTGCTCCAACCCCTCGTTTTGGTAGTACGAGTTATATCTAGTCCTTGGTGTTTGTGTTGACAATTGATTAGTTGAATAGTTGTCACCCCCATATTGAGAGTGAGGTGATGACCGCTATTCGCTGGCGTAGTATGCCTCAAGACCCAAGAGAGGGTCTCTGTGTATGCATCTAATCCAGACATATTCGGGGTATATGAATACCCGAGAATAATGGGAAGGAGCGAAGGCGATGTGGAGAAGATGAAACTTCTCAAGAGAGAAGGTGAAAGAATTACTTGATTCACGTCGGGTTCACCAATTTTGTGAGTCGGAAAAGCAACGGCGGCGTGAGAATCAACAAGTGACTCTTCCACGCACCCCAGACCTCCCGAGGTCGTGCCGAGAAACGGCCGGTGGGGGTAGAATATGCGAGATAAGCTAGTTAGGCGAGTCTAATGTCTTCAACCACGCACTAATGTATTTCATGAATCTAAGGCAAAGAAGGCCCTTCTAACTGGGATGGTGTGATAGATCGATCAGCGAGGATGAGCCCTTCGAAGGCTCCAATCAATATCGAGCTCGGCGTGATTCGATCTATGGGTTGTGGGATGCGTGGAAAATGACCGGGATGGTTTCGTGTATTTCTCTGATAGGGTCATATGGTAAATATGGTCGATTCTATGGACGATTCTCTCGGCCTAGTCCAAAATTCTCTAACTTCGTTAGCTATTGTATTTAGTAGGGATAATCTTGTTGAATGATGAGAGGTGGAATCGGAGTAGATCGAAATACTAATTTACGTGTAGGCCGATGTTTATGTCTAATTCTCTTATGGATTCGTTGGTCAGTGGGATCTGCGGATCACAACCATAGACTCTTGGTTGTTGCGGTCCCGTGATGGTCATACGGGAGATCAAGTTCGATCCTAGTATCCAATAATCGTAAGCTTTTTCAGCTTCATGTTTAGAACCAACAATTGTGCTATCTTCTCGAGAATACCTTACGGGCGTTCTCATGACTTGGATTCTTAGGTACAGGTATCTATATCTACTAGGGTGTCTCCAGCGTAAAATTTGTGGAACTAAAGGATCACACCAGAATATTTGTTCTCTTCAAGCCCTTCTACGGTCATATGGGTATTTTCTAGGGTAATGTCCTTAATTTGGCTGATTTGACCAAAATAGATGCGCTTGGTCGTCTTCGATGTTTAACCCTCTCAACTGTATCCTGATCTGTTGGAAGTCTGTTGTTGTTTGGAAGACTTGTATCCTAAGGTTTTGGTCAATGTCAGTTATTGCTACTACGGTATTGGGCTGAGGCACAATTGGCTCGAAAATGTATTCCCTGGGCTCCCTAGGTCCCGTAATTGTCATACAAAAGCAGTAATGAAACAAACTATAATAAAGTAAAATCTAAATGCACTTCTAGCATATATAGTTTCTTTTTGTATTTTCCGGCAATTTTATGAGAGAGTAGCTATTTAAAATATTTAAAATTGACAACTAAACTAACAACGTAAAAACAAACAAAATAGCCGAGTGTAGTTATTTGTAATGCGATTTTGTATATCT
Source organism: Taxus wallichiana var. yunnanensis (assembly GCA_018340775.1). NCBI lineage: Eukaryota > Viridiplantae > Streptophyta > Pinopsida > Cupressales > Taxaceae > Taxus > Taxus wallichiana. Next base: position 949,615,174 of record CM031239.1, on the reverse strand, counting down.
ATTCTAAATAACGAAATAACTAATCTATCTCAGCAAGATTCTCGATCTACCTCGAGTGAGGAATGAATCATAGTTTCTCGTAAACTATCAATCCCCACAACCTCCCCCTGCAATATCGAGAATGGAAATAACTGAAATAAAGTGATTAACTACTTTATTTGATAAGTTCTAACTAAAACTTTGAAAGATGGAACACGGATTTCGCAGAACAAAGGTGGCGAATCCGACGGTGTGTGTTTCTTGTCCCCTCAGTATGATCTCTTCGTTCTTTGTGCTCACGTGAATCCAGAAAAGCGTGAAATGCTTGCATCAACGGGAATAGGTATTTGGATCAATGGACACCTTCAAATGCGAGACGAGAATAGAATGCGGATAGGAGAGGGATAGCACAAGAGTACGAGCTTGGCCTATGCAATTCTGGCGGGGTCTCTTGCCAGAATCATGCAACAAAGAGCGTCAGGAACACGAGACTAGCCCACTGTATGAAGAGAAAAACCTGCAACTTTAATGGCTACCTAGACCATTCTACTCCAAAACAATAATGTCAGTCATGCCTGCAAGTTGGATCATGGCTTACAGCGGTAACATAAAGCTAAAACAAACTGCCTGCAACAAACTATGCTACCAATCCTAAGCAAACTAAAACGACCATGAAAGATCGAAAACATGAAAATTGGAGTGAAAATGGTGGCCCAAATGATGTTTGCACTTACACAAGTTGGATATGTGGCTTACCAAACCCGATACAAAACTAACCAAACCACTCAATGAGAAAACTAAGAACCCTAAGCAAAGGAAAACTAAATCTCTATGAACAAGAAATTTAAAACAAACTTTGGAGCAAAATTCAGAACTAAAATCGGGGCCATTTGCATGTGCACAAACCATGCATTTATAGGAATCCAAACATGCAAAGATCAAATCTAAATGAACTCCTAAACATTAAACAAAAGAAAACACTATTCCAGGGGACCAAAACATAAATGCATGCTCAAGTCGGCAAGAAAAGCCGGTAAAGCGTTGATTTTTAACGTCGTTCCGTCAAAAGCACGTTCGAAAACGCCAGCGCCTGGGACCGCCGCCACCGCTCAGCGCGGCTGGTTACAACCGCCGCCTGCCGGAGGTGGCGGTCACGGTGTGACCGCCGCCATCTTGGCGGCGGTTTCGTGTAAAAACATGAAGACAAAAAGCCAAGAAAAGAGGAAAAATAGGGAAAACAAAGCACGCGGGGCTAAGCGGGGCATGCGGGATGTTAACGCATATCCGTAAAGCTTCTCTCGGATCCCGAACACCTTGTGAAGGGACTGTATCATCATTGGGGCACTTATTACACCGTTCCGTGATGTACGAGACCTTACAATTTTGGGTGCACAAAGGTGTCCATTCATTGTGTTGCACATCGTGAAGCTCTAGCTATGGTAGATGCTTCACATGCTTCCCTGAAATTGAATACATTGATAAATTTGTAAATAAAATATATTCATGGTTGGGGAAGTCAACGAAAAAGACAGTGAAATCAAAGAGTTAATATAATTATTTCAAATTGATAGGTTGTAGGGTATTCAAATCCACCGGGTTAGTTGGTTATCTAGAGGGGCAAGTTATGGTTGGACTTGTTAAGATGATGACATCATTACTACAAGAATTCAAACACGGTGACACAAAATTGTATGGAATGAGAACAATATTTTATGTTCAATTTTGTATGCATTTGTTACAGATGTTCTCGATGAATTAAATAAGCTAAGTCAATGATTTCAAGAGGAGAATAGTGATATCACTATCATTGGTAATTAATTAGATGTACTTATTGAGATTTTAAAAATGAGATTCCTTAATTACACCTTTGGAACATGTTCTCAATATGTTTCTAAATATTTATAGAAGGCTCAAAATGGATGTTTGGAGTTTGTTAATTACAATTATTTCACATGTACATAACCTCAAGTTTGAATCTATACACTGAGACACTGGATCGACACGGTAAAGAATTTGTTCGAAGATAATTGATTGCCTCAATATTAGGATTGTTGACATGCAAATATTTAATGCTGCAAATATTTTTAGTCCTTGTTGTTACTTTGATGAAGAGGATGGCCGAGACATTGAAATACAAAGGTGGTTGGAAAAGCTATGCAAAAATTTTAATGTTGGTGATGCTCCAATAATTGACACAAAAATGAGGGATAATTAGCTAGTTTTGTTGTGAATCTACATAAAGCACATCCAAAGAAGACTATGTTCAAGGCATGGGAGCAATGTGGAGAAGATGAAATGTGGAAATATTCATTCCCTAATTTAATGAATCTAGGGAAAATAGTTCTCACACTTCCAACAAGTACATCAACGTGTGAAAGAGGATTTTCTAAGTTAAATCACATTAAAACTATTGAGAGGTCTAGACTTTGTCTAGATACATTAGACACATTAATGTTTCTATCTCTTTCTGCACCTCAAAATTTGGATATAATAGATTAGAATGAGGTTATGAGGAGTGGAAAATAATGAAATCTCGTAGACCTCTTCTTTTGAGTAATGCAAGTTGAATATGTAATTACTTTGTTGAATCTTGAGTATTTTATTTAACTACCTTTCAAAAAAATTGGTTGATTGTTCAATATTTAATAATTTTGACATTTTTCATATTTATTTTATATAAAATAATCAAATATATATGGAAAGGTAATTAAGATTTTCTTTTTTCAATTGAAAGGCAATCTTTTTTTAATCTACTAGTTATGAAGGGTCAAGCTTAACCTAGCCTTTCAAATTAAAGTATGGGTAGCCCTTAAAATTTTATCACTTTGGACCCCACGGGTTATGAACTATTAAGTGACGGGTTGATGGGACTTATTACAAAACATCGGTGTAATTTCTTTGAACCCGTCGAACATATAAAAGTGTGACTATCAGTTTTATTTTCAATAATTCTAAAAAATAATCCAAGGTTTCACAGTAATCTCATTAATATATGATAAAGATTAAGTTTTGAGTATCTAATAGTGTTGGTTCACCATGATAATTTGAGTTAATGTCATTGGGCCACAATTTGCTTACACAAAATGTAGTTCTTGAAGGATAGAAAGTTGAAGACATGGAAAATGGGTTAAAGGAGCCTCTCTTGAAAAGATGAAGAGGAGCTGGTTTTGGATTGATTCCAAATTTTGGTTCAAATATGGCTTTGGTGGGATCCCAAGTTTCTCATGTGGAGGTCTTATATTACAAATAAGGATTTATATACCTTTTTTTTTTACATCCTTTTTTGTTTAAGTGGTTTGTGTCTAAAAGTGACCGTTTTATTTTTGAATCTAAGAGATTGTAATTTGAATATTTTCATATTTCAGGAAATATATAGGGTTGAAATATGTAATGGCCAAAATTTAATAGCTTTGTGTTTAGGGCATGTATTTTAATTAGATTTAAAATATGATTAAACTAGGTATTTAATATAAAACTCTTTTCATTCTCACATTAACCCTAGAGAAAGAAAATAAAACAAAAAACATATTCGATGGTGAATTGAAAATATTCCAAATAACACATAAAAATGCCCTGTTTCTACTACTCTGTTTCATTGTCTTGATTTACCAATTTATATATACTATGTTTTTAAAATACATTAAAGGGAATGGGTTTCGTATCTACTTAATTTAGCTTATAATGAGTTTCATTTATTCATTTTATTGCCATTATAATATGTGGATTTCCATGTCAATTATCCTAATTATTGTCTCTGTGTTACTATGTTTGCAGAATGATAGAAAATCACTTGTTCAAGTTGGACATGAGGGAGTGCTTTATCTACCTAATACTATGTAGAAAAAAAAAAAAAAAAAGCCTAAAGTATTTTTTTGTATCCCATTATACAAAAATACACCATAAAAATTATAAACAACCTTTCCAATGCCATAATGTTCACGCAATGTATTTTTTAAAATGGAAAGAGAACCTTAGGATTTACATTGAGATGAAAGCTGCAGTTATTCTTACTTTTTACAAAATAGGAAGCATCCATCTTTACATTAAAGACAAAATATGAAGCATCCGTCTTTACATTAAAGATGCAGTGAGCATTACAATAATGGTATTTTTGTGGGACCAATCAGATCTCCATACTTTGAAAATTTTAAATTCACGAAAGGAATATGTATATGTCTGGTTTGTCCATTTTCTACTAAATTTAATTAAGAAAATTAACTAAAACAAATATAATTGAGGACTAAAATGTTGAAGCATATATACAATTTCAAACACGTCTTATGTGATTAGTGATATAATTGCTTTAAGTTTATTTGTATATTGTATAAATTAATTCCTTTATATGGGGATTACAACATAGTGTGATTAGGTAGGATGCTTCCATGGAGTTGGTTACTGTTGTTTTCCAACCAAACACGGAGGCCCCTCTAACAACATTTGAAATACTTTTGTATAGAAAAAATAATAAGAAAAAATGGAAGAGATGTCACTCAACATTTTAGTTTCTCGGGTCTCATATTTTAAATACAAAAACACCAACAAAATAAATAAATAATTAAGGATTTAAGGAATTTGCAATGAATAGTAAAGGATTTAAGGAGTTTGCAATAGAGAATTTTGTCAAACATGTCACACACAATCTATGACTTCCTATATGAATAAATATGTGTCCATTCTCTTACATATGACAATATGAATTGATAAAATGAACCTACACGAGAATAACAATGAATGGACATGCAAAATGTGTACAATTTTGAGTAGTTTAAAATGTTTTCATAGCACACGTCACAAAGCATATTTTTCTCCCTCTTCACTTCTAATAAGACACCCTCCACTTTGGTTATTATATCATGGACATTCATTGTTGTTCTTTATGTATGCTTCTTGTCTTGGCTCCAAAAATAGGCATGGTAATCAAAATCATTTATTCATTCAATAATGCTTTTTCCCTTTTTTTCTTTTGAAGTTACTTTTGAAAATGGGTATGACTTGACAACTATTGACAACTCCTTTTCATTAACATGATAGTCTACTTAACTATCCAACAATTATTACTTGGGTGGAGGAAAGAGATGAGGAGACATAAATTATTGGTTAATTATCATGTAGACATTGTGCAACATTACATCTCTTTGTGAACATATGTGAGGGATAGGCACATTAGTATATGATAGGAAAAATATGAGTTTGTTGGTTTCAACTCTTAACATTACACTTGTTACACCCTTTCTAGGAAAGGAAAGTTTACCTATGAAATACTAGCAAAATGACCTATGAAATAGTGGCAAAAGCTATATCATTTAGAACTATAAAAGCTTGACTAAAACTAACAAAAACAAGTGATTTTTTAAATTAGGGTTTGTCGATTGAAAGTTTCATGGAAAATGATAAATGTGCGATGTCTATTTTTACATTTATCCTTGTAATTGGATCCTTGGTATGGATCAACAAAAAAACTATTGGTTATGCTTGACAAATTATTGTCATCAAAACTATATCCGATCTCAAAAAAATTGAAGTTTATAGGGAAAATAACAAAATCTAATCTAGTCTATTTTGGATCTAATATGGGAGCCATGGCTCTAAATACTTCTTTTAAGTATCATTCTGATATAAACATCGACACAAGAATTTTTTTCGTAGAATAGAGAATCTCCTCATTATAAGATCTCAGGAATATTCTCTCTGTATTAAAACAAAAAAAATCTCGAAGGATATTGTCTCATGATTATGAATAATTTTTGGAATATTGAAGGGAAAGAGTACAACTCGAGACACATTTCACAAGGTCCCAAGCAAATCTCACCAAGGTGGTTTATAGATACATTAGGTAGGCTTCATCACGCCTTAACCTTCTCTTAATTAGGTAAGAAGGGGATATTGGGCTCATTACAAGAGTATAATGTGGAATGTCACAATGTTTTCCCATGTTACGAATCTGATACAAACCCAACCACTATACCGGTGCTATCTCATGGAATAATTACCATGGAGAGTCAAACTAACCAATGAAAAATGACCTATTTCAAACTTACAATTAAATGCACAAAATAATATAATGTCATAGAGAATATTTCACTATTCATCTTTATCCACGAGATTAGTAACACTTGATTCTCCACTCAAAATTCTATGTTATTGAGCCATTAAGTTCACGACATAACTTCACTAACGATATTATTCCATACGGTAACACCAATGATCCACTTCTCGAAGTGACATTAATGTATTCAACTTATACAACCACATGTATAACCGAAAACCGATACTGATTATTACTTCTAAGATGAAATCCATTATCCCATAATTCATATGTTCTTACCAACATGGGTTCTTAAGAGGATCAATAACAAAACCACTAGGAGTGCTAAACACGCCCGTTCACAAAGAAATAACTAAGTTTGGTTCAAGTTTCCCTTCGCACATTTTCCAAAGTTGTTCAAGGACACAAAGAAAAGAACAAACTCATGCAATAACATACTAACATAGTTTTATTTGATCAATGGTGCGAAAACTATTCTTAAGATAGTTCTAGAGAAGTTATTACCTCATGCCACTAAAAAGGAAGCTAACTTCCATGAATTACTCTTCCTTGTTTCTTGTAGAGCAAACATCTCATGATGAAATTACAACAAGATGAGGTTTACCTCGTTCTATCCGCCTCCTAAAGGATGTGGCATAAGATAGACTTAGAATTCTTTATTAACTTCTATGTAACAATCACATGCAACATATCCATCCCTTTCACCCGACATGCCCGGAGTTTCACTTAGATCCAAAAGTAATGAGCATTTAGACACTGGAAGAGGGTTTCCACCTTATTCCATTTGTTACTGGTTAACAATAGTATCACCTTCATACATTGTTATATATTTTCCTATGTTAAACATAAAGTTCCATCTTTTCTTTACTTATAGTTCACTTTATATGAGTGTGATACTACTTAGTCATCATGCTAAAAGCACTTAATTTCACACAAACACCTACTTTTTAGTTTGAAAAAGAACAAGATAATGAAGGTTTGCATACTTATTATGATAGATGATTGAAATTTTTAACAATATGAACAATAAGTTTGTGGCAAACATACTTTTGCCTTTCTAATTGGATAACTAATTTCTCTTAAATTCATATTTAACAAGAGAAGATCAAATTACCCATCCTGCTAAACACAATCCTCACTACAAATGATGTGAACACTCCCTCAAGATGATACACAACTAAGATATTTATGACCATTTGACACTACATTCACAATTAGACACATATGTTGATTTATTTAATTGAGCAAGGATTCCACTACACACTACACATTATCTACAAGAATTATTGTTAAACATTGATGTAGATGACCTATCTTTTGGTTTTCTCTACGTTCCATTATCAACCTACACACTCACACCATTGCATCAAAGATTAATATTCTATCATAAAATGATGATTTTATCTTCCTTTATTGCAATCGAGTAATCAAGTTATTCTCATACAATCATACAAATGTCCTTTAATTTCCATGCCTATCTTTTTTTACTTAGAATTCACAATGTTAATCATTCAAGGATATGATTCAACTATTTTACACACCATACCATTACCATTTCTTCACAACATGACAATGTAGTCCTCAAATGGATCGATATAGAAATGATACTTACATTAAACACTAATTAGACGAAGCCCCAATGTTTATAGTAACTACATACAATTCATAATAAAATGTAACTAAAAACATCATGATAACGTTACTAAATCCTTTTGTCTTGGGTACCCGCAATCAAATGCGGGGTCAACCAAAACAACCTGAAATGGAGACCTCCTACGATCTAACACATTTATCATAGATATATTTTCCATTCACAAAGATAACAAAACTCTTAATTTTTTTGGAGAAGTTAAAGAAGTAAATTTTCAATTTAAATGCATTTACTGACCACAGACGAGAGAGAGGAGAGAATTTTTTTTTTGTCTAGAAACAAAATTATTTAAACAAGTGACTAATATATGTTCCATATAGTCTCATTAAGATGTCTTAATGTCTCACAAAATTTATAAATATTATCGGGTTTCCAAATACAATTTTCCAGTTAACGTTGCAAGTGTACCAAAAGATACCAATTCAACCTACGTGGCTCTGAAAACAAGGTTCTTAAACCAACGTCCAAGACTCAAACATCCATTCTATTAGTTCCCACCTATTCCCATATATAGAGAAACACTTAGAATTGGAAGAACTTGATTCTAACACCCGTGGTTTAAACTATGCCTACATCTCTGGAGCCAATTATCATAAATGCACTAGTACATCCTTTTGCCAAATGACTGTGGCCTGAAAACCAACTTGTAAAACTAACTTTCAAAGTAGTTTTCTTAGAACAAAAATTCGATTGTAAATTTCATGGTGAAACTCTAGATGTATGCGTCGGTAGACATATATTTCCCAACACGGACCCCTAAACCATGATCCAAAATCTGAAACCAATTTTTGACTATTTGCAACTTCCCCAAGTTGTAAAAAAATCCAACGGGCTATGAAATATAAATTGATCAATAATCATCAAATTATTATTAAAGGTGGACGTGACATCCCGTGTCACTATGGAACAAGGTAAAACTTAATTTTTCCACCACGAAAGATAGAGAGGTATTTTGTACGTTGATTTTAAAGTAACTTTCACTAACTTTTACAAGGTCATATAAGTGAAGTGTTTAAATAAAATTACAACTCGTAATCCACTCACAACTTCGAAGAATGTCATTACCAAAATATTTTTCTAAGTTTTCAACCTTCCTTAAAGCGATGTGGGTTCATGTTCTACACTAAAAACAATTATTTTGGTTGTGCGAGAAAATTAATTGTTGATGTTTTAAACCATAACCAAGGTCATTTTAATTAACCATAACATATTCCGAAATAAAATTTACTTTTTGATACCAATATGAATGAAAAACAACAATATTAAAAACATGCGAGATACTGAGAGAGAGAACCATTCCTAGGAGTGCACGATGACAACCATAGGAAGAGTAGAGGTTCCACGAGACCAATTTTTTTGTGAAGAATTATTTCAAGCAGTCCACCTCTTATGTAGGCCTCCATGATTGCATATAAATATTGCCTCCTAGCTCTCTTTTCATATGGGTTAGGATTGACATCCAAGGTGAACTCAATCATTGAGTTTCATATTCCACACACAAGGCCAAAATGTAAATTGTCAACCAATACTTCCACATTAACTTTGTATTCCCACCAATTTCCAACTCGCATGAACGTGTGCCACATAACAATCCAAGTTGGATTATTTACTAAGAACCAAGGAAGGCGGTCCACAAAACGTAGCGCTAAGAGTTAAGCGCATCACATTAAGACCCAAATTCAAACATCTGCTAAAGCATTCAACTACCTCGACCGTGAATTCAACCACCAATCGAATAAACCAAGTGGTAACACATATCCCAATGCTAAGGTGGAGTGTCCAGCCAATGGCCAAACATAAATTTCAAAGGTGGTCCCAAGACGAGTTCTAATAATGCCATTCGACTAGGGAAGGGATGTTGTTGGTAAAAACTATGGTATTTGGATTTACCCTACCAATTACATACACTTGAATGATTTTAACACCCTTTCAAAAAAGTCATATTTGTGCAGCTCCATCACTCCATGCTATTCGTGGAGCCACAATTTTGAGGCACTATATCTATGTGTATCCTACGAGATGCCGATGTCCACACACACACACACACACACACACACACACACACACACTATTCGAAGCATTATGTCAAATGGTTTAGGTGCCTTGTGTATTCATATATAAATTTGCATTACTAATATAAAGAAGATAACACCTAGTAGCTTCAAAGCAACAATCAAACCTACTATAGAACCATCAAGATAAGAGCTTATGAGAAACAACTTCTTCAATGCATGAATAATCTCAAACTAAATGCTAAGCTATTTCTTACTCTTTAAGATTGCTAACTAATAAATGAACCTATTTAGATCACTTTAGCAATCAAAATGGGGTTGTTTCCTCAAGATTTGAAGATGATATCTCACCAAGAAATGGCTACAAGGCCATTTTTGGATCTTCCCATGCTCTTCAATTTGAGAGAATGGATGCAAGATGGAGAAGCTATTTCCTACAATGGAGAATGGATCAAGATCAAAATTCCTATAATTTACTGTATGGAAAATAAGGTGTAAGAAGAAAGAGTAAGAGGAGGGTTCTTTATATAACCCTCATATTTGAGAAAGATTTGCAACTTAGTGCATGTGGGATAAGGGTAAAACAAGATTAGGAATGGATAAGGTTGCTTTAGAAAAGGTAACCTTGATTTAGAAGGGTTTAATATGTCATTTGAAACTCATTTGAGTTGGGGTATGTTTTAATTAATCAAAGGTGATCAATTAATAGGTATATGTAAGCTTATAGAAGTTGATTAGAGGAGAATTAGTATGATTCGGGATAAGAGGAATTTGATCCAATAAACAATGATTTATTGATTTAGAGTAATGAGCGTAATTAATTAATAATAATTAATTAACCCAAGTAGAAGTGGACATTAATTAACGAAAGGTCGTTAATCGACATCCTGAGTGATAGGAAGGATAATTAATTAGTGAAATGTAATTAATTAACGAGAATAGAGGAAAATGGTGGTTTATTGACGAAGTGTCGTCAATTGACCAAAAGAGAGTGAAGATCATGGTTAATTAGCGAAGTGTCGTTAATTGACCAAGGGAGAAGAGGTATCTAATGACGAAGTGTCATCAATTGTCCAAATGACGGGAAAGAGGATAGTTAGTGCAATTTAAGTATTAAAATTGTGTAAGCGGATTTTAGGTGTCTACATTTTCCCCTCTTTGGGGTGGCGTAAGTGATGCCACTTTAAAGATAGTAGACAATTACAAAAAAGTAAACTTTGAAGGAATGGAAGAAAAATTAGTAGAATGAAGGATGCCCCCTCGAGTGTCGATGGGGTGATGAAAGAGGTCGATCAATGATCGAAAAAGATGAAGGAAATGAATAGAAGAAATGTGAGGGGGGAGGGGGGATAAAAGGTGATCCCTATTGCCCCAAGTGAATTGGAAGAATAGTGGTGATAAAATAAAATGAAAGGGAAGAAAAATAAAGATGAAGAAAATAGAAATAGCCCGCATCCAAATGATGTAAGAACAACTTTATTTCATCATGTTGGTTAATGATCTACGCCATCGACTCTTATTAAAATACACGCATACAATAAAAGTGTATAATAACATGAAAATATATAATACGAACATTTGTTCATTGCCAAAAAACTAACTCAATGCAACATACACAACGTAATGCAATACAAGAAAGTAAACAAGCTAACCTAACAGGGAAAATAAGTACAAACACACATACTCAAACAAACAATGTTCAAATATTTTTGTTATCAAGCTTTAATTTAGACCTGTTCAAATTAACAAACAAGGGTTGAAAAATGACACCCCAAGAAAGGATACATGCGAGGGGAAGGGTCCTATGAAAAATAAATCAAGCACCATGAAATAGTACCCAACAACTCGTTGTGCCCACAGAAGAGTGTCAAACAAAGTAAGCAAACTAACTTTGTTAATGGAGGTAGATCGAAGATGATGCATGAGTCATGCACAAGAATAGGTGAGAATAAAAGTAAGATATTTTTGTAGGACAATTTTTGATGTTTGAGTACGATGCATTTGACATAGGATTCAATCACGCGTGCATGGTTGTTACCAATTTTTTTTTTTTTACTTTTTTTTTACTTTTTTTTTTTTTTAAACAATTTTTGATTTTTTGAAAGTTTTACCAATGTTTAGGATTATTTGAGTATTATAAATTTTTAAGAGTTTTGAAAATTTTGGAAGAAAATTAGTTAGAAGAATGACGACATGGTGGCATGCTCACAAAGATTGCACAAGTGAAAAAATGCCTAGTAAGAAGAAAAGGTCACAAGGAGGAAAAAATATTCACCAACATAACGAAAATGGGTGAAAAAGCGATTATTTAGTAAAAATAATCATCGCGATGGGTGGTAGAAGAAAATAGAAGGAGCACGGTGGTCACATCACCTCCGCGACCATCGCGACAGTGAAAATCACCGCGGGGTAAAAACATGTATACATACTAAACCATGGGGGAATCATCGTGGTGATTTATTTGATAACAAACCCTATCAGTTTGATTAATGACTTTGCTTTGACGTGCAAGAGAAATGGTTCGATATCAAGACCATAGGTGATGCGCGGACAACTGCTCGAGAGTACATGAGATTTCATAGCGATGGACCCTAGGTATACGAAATAAAAGTTTCCCTTTTGAGTGCATTTATTGCACTAGAGTAGATTACACGACAATGCTTACGTGGCCCTGGGGAGGATTGAAGGTGGTCCATATTGCCCCACGATGATAATATATGATGTTAACTTAGCACACATGTTCGATGTTTATCTTCTTGCGATGTAGCTTAGCAACTTATTGATGATATATGATATATGATATATGTGATGATATAGATGATGATACGATAACAAACAATTTACAAGTAACAAACAAGCACAACAAAAGTTAACAAATCTAACAAATGTACACACTAAACAACTTGACAACACAATTATACGCAAAATATATACAAGCATGACAAACACATTGAATATAAGTATGAATAAATCTAATCAAGGAAAGAATAGACCAATCTAAGAAGTATGTTAAGCAACACACTATACAAAATGTACAAGCAAGTAAGTAAAGCTATACAAGAATGTACAAACAAGAAAGCAAAGCAAGAAACAAACAAACAAGTAAGAAAAGCAGTACTATGTTTTTGTGAGACAATTTCAAGATTTTTTTCGCTATGTTGGGAAACAATGTTCTATTATTTTTGATTTTTCTATGAAAAGGTTTTGTAATGTTTTGGGATGTTCTAAAGATATTTGAATGTTTTTGTGATTTTATAATTTTTTTCGAAGTTATGCATTGGAAAATAGAGAAAACATGGATGCCCCCATCATTAGATGGGAATATACAAGGAAAAAAGCCACACATTATGTACATAAAAGTGAAGATACGAAGGTGCCCCAATGTTAGATGGGAATGTATAGAGGTAAAACCCTTTACATATTTACAAGAGGAGGATCAGGTGGATCAAGGCTTTGAAAGGATAGGCTCAAAAGGAATCTTAGATGTAGGCGAAAACTAGCCCTAGATAAAGCAAATGTACCCCCTTAGATGTGAGATTCTTGTGAACAACGAATCCTCCCAAGGCGTCGGAAACTAGTTTTCACCAAAGGACTTGTCAAAGTGCCATAATTGTGTGGTTTTCACATTTGGATGACCTGTTTTCTCTTTACTTATTTCTTGATTTTTTTTGATTTTTTGATTTTTTGAGTTTTTGATTTTTTTTTTTTTAGGTTGTTTTTGATATTTCCCCATGCTTAAGCATAGAACCGCTTGATATACATGGGATTCATAAGTTCACAGATCTCATCTCCATCAGGATAGGAAATTTTGTATGCTCTTGACCCATATTTTCCACTATCACATAAGGTCCTAACTAATTAGGTTCGAACTTACCCTTCTTTTCTCGTTCTTTCACCGTGTTGAACTAGTTTTTTTAGCACAATATCCCTACTTCAAACTGATGAGGTATGATAAACTTGTTGTAGCACCAAGACACTCGATTCTGATACACTTTTAGGTGGTTGAGTGCACGAATGCGTCTTTCATCTAACAACTCTAGCTTTGCTAGTTTGGCCACACAGTAGTCTTCATCTTTCTCCGGATAGTCTCCGAGAGATATTACAGGAGATGAGCTCAATTTCCAGGGATGATGGCCTTAGTGCCAAAGACTAGGGAGTATAGTGTTGCGCATCACAAGTTTGAATGGAAGTTCTAAAAGCCCAAAGGGCGGGATGGATTTGCAAGTGTCAATTACGACTGTTTTGCTTACCATTTTCTCCATAATGTGAACAAGGGTTTTATTAGAGGCCTCTGCTTGTCCATTACCTTGGGGGTAATAGGGAGTAGACCACTTTAGATGAATCTGGAAGCATTGGCATAATTCCTTCACTTGCTTATTCTTGAAAGATTTACCATTGTCGATTCTGATAGCGAAGGGATGCGATGCATGAAAATGAGATGGTTCATGATAAACTTAGTGATCTCAGGCACCAATGACATACATGAGAGGAACAACTTCCACCCATTTGGTGAAGTATTCTGTGGCAATTATGATATGGGTATGGCCATATGAGGAGGTAGGGGTGAGCTTCCCTATGAGATCTATTCCCCACTTAGAGAACGACCATGGTGTTGTGGTCAAGTTCAAAGACTACGTCGGTGCATGAATAAGGTTCCCGTACTTATGGTAGAATCCACACTTCTTGACATACTTGTAGCAATCGGTTTCCATGGTAGGTGAATAATAGCTTACTCTCAATAATTTATTTTCCAAGACCATTGCACTAGTATGGGCTCTAAAAATACCTTTGTTTACTTCTTTAATCGTTTGGATTGACTCCACTATATCTAGACAACGTAACATATTCCCGTCATAAACATGATGATAGAGGATGCCTCCAGGAGGGTGTAGTGGGATTTCCTTTAGATGAGGTAATGATTTTCGAGTGGGTTATATTCATGGGAAACATACCATCTTGTAGGTAGTTAAAGATAGGATCATACCAAAGGGATAAAGGACCAACAACTTCACAGGCCAGGCATGATTCCAACATGTCATATGTAGGTTGTCGTAAGTTTTCAACAAAGAATGGCATGTTATTATTTTCTAGTGGAATTTGTAGTAAAAAACCTACTATAACCATGGCATCCAGTAGATTGATATTACACTCTTGGGATATGCTCAAAAGTGATACACACAAAATACTCTTTGAGAGTCTCTACTAAATTTTTATATGGGATGAGATTCTCATCCTTGACCTTATACTCATCGTTGACCTGTTTGATGATCAACTATGAGTCTCCAATGACCTTAAACTGTTGAAGGTTCCATGTAATAACTAGCTTCATCCAAGTGATGAGCACTTCATATTATGTTATGTTGTTCGTACATGGAAATCCGAGGTGGAAATCTTGAGGTATAAAGTCCCTAGAAGGAGTGATGAGCACTACTCTTGCTCCTGAACCATGGAAAGTGAATGATCCATCAAAGTGTACTTGCGACGTGACAATTTTTCAATATAAATTAATGATGTATCCGAAGATACGAGACACAATGACTCTGTTCTTGGTAAAGGTGCTTTAGCTAGTTGGTCTACAAGTACTTGCCCCTTAATTGAATTTTGATGCACATATTCAATATCAAACTTGCTAAGTAGGATGATCCAATTAGCCATCCTTCCAGTAAGTGTCAGCTTTGAAAACATGTATTTCAGAGGGTCAAATTTAGATATAAGCTTCGTTTTATTATTCAGTGGATAATGGTGAAGCTTTTGAAAGGTAAAAACGACAACCAAACAAGCTTTTTCAATTTGAGGGTAGTTGAGCTCATAAGTGATCAGAGTGCGACTGAGATAATATACCACTTTCTCTTTCTGACTAAGATCGTATTGAGCAAGTAGGGAACCAATGGAAAATTGGGTTGTGGATATGTATAGAAATAGTGGTTCACCTGGGGTTGGTAGCATGAGGACTGGAGGATTGGCCAAATACTACTTGAGTAAGGCAAAGGCTTACTCTGTTTAGGTCCCCAAAATAAGTTAACATATTTTTTTAGCAGATGAGTGAAAGGATGGCATTTGTCTGCAAGCTGTGATATAAAGCGAGAGAATGGCTTGGAGTTTTTCCTACAAGCTACACAACAACTTGAGGTTTTTAGGAGGAGGCATTTCAGTAATTGTAGCCACTTTAGCAGGATCAACCTCAATCCCTCTTCTAGATACAATGAAACCCAATAGTTTTCCGATAGCACCCCAAACACACATTTATTCGTATTCAACCCGACTCTATACTCTCCGATACGTTAAAAGATGTGCCTCAAGACCTTAGGGTGATCTTCTCTTGTTTTCGATTTAACCAAGATATCGCCACATAATCCTCCACGATTTCGTAGTAAGCATGTCATGGAAGATCATTGTCATAGCTCATTGATATGTTTTGCTAACATTTTAAGGCCGAAGGGCATGAATTGATAGTAGAAAGTTCCCCAAGGGATTGTGAAGGCAAGTCTTATGCTAGTCCTCCTCCCTGATCTTAATTTGATTATAGAAAAAAATCCATCCATGAGAGATAGAATTTACGTGAGCGAGTGGTTGAATCAAAAATCATGTCAATGTTAGGAAGAGGGAAGTCATCTTTTGGACATGCCTTGTTGATGTCTCTAAAGTCGGTACAAATTCTGATACCTATGGGATTCTTCTGTACTAGAACTATATTGGATATCCATTCTAAATAATCGATCGATCCGATAAATTCCACTTTGCCGGGAGATTTTCAAGCTCTTCTTTGACTAGAAGGGTCACTCACGGATTCATTTTTCTGTGCTTTTGTTTGATAGGTTTTGCTTCTTCATGCATAACAAGGTTATGCACCACCAGTGATGGGTCTAGACCCAACATGTCTACGTATGACCAAGCAAATATATCTGAAAATTCTCTGAGAAACATTACAAAAGTCTTATGTTCTTGTGTTGAAAGTGAAGCTCACGATGAGACCCATTAATAATAATTTAATTATCTCATTTGCTATAGTTTTTCATGTTTGTATACCCTTGCACTTTGTTATTTTGGTTATCATGTCAATAAATTCCCACGAACTTAAGTTTATGGCACTTATATATTAATTAATATAATTATTACTAAGTTACTTTATTTCATGGATTTTGAATGTGTATTTTAATCTCTTTGATGTAATGAATGATTATTGAGTGCTTTATCTAAATGTTATACTTGTTGCAAGGAGCTGTTATGTATTGTCACTAACATGCAACCAAAGAAACTTTGCCATAAAGCAAAGAGGAATCATCCGTAGAAAAATGCCATGCACCTACTAGGACTTATCCACAACAAAGCACCTATAGCTAAAAGAATATACACACTTATACACAACTATGATTGTGGGAAAGATGATCAACAAGAATGCTTCACTTGAGTTTGCACATGCTAGTAAAGAAGTAGTTATGTCAACAAAAGCGGATCTCATGCCAAATCCTAATTATTCTTTAGCAACTACAACTTGGAACTAGTTGATTTGATTTTACAACTGGTTGTTTGAATGAACAACTAGTTATGTTGATGTATTAAAACACATTTCTTTAGTTCTGATTGCATGCATAAGAATCTATGATTTCTTGGAAGTGATCTGATGCTTAATCAAAATGTAACTACTAGTTGAACAAGTCTCTTCACATCTCTATTGAATATAAAGAGAATGATAAGGTAGAAAATATCGATCCATAAGAAGGAATTTACTTTAAGTTGTATTATGTAATATTCATGCTGATGAATAAAAATTTGGGTTCTATCATTTTGTTATAGACACAAGCCTTAGGAAGGGATAACACCCAAGGTAGGGCCCACTTGTGGTTCACTAAACCCATTTCCTTTTTCTTTTCTATTTTAAGTTCTATGCATGAGTAGATTAGAGTTGTAACATTTCATTTCTTTATTTGTGAGTCATTTTTACCTGTTTTATTCATTAGTTGTAGTATCTACTTTTATCTACAACCTAGTTTAAGTTCCAGCATTATATTTTCCATTTGTTGTGAAAAAAATCCTTTAGTTGTATCTCTTGAACACTTGTAACTGTGTATACAACACTGATAGTGTTGAAAGTCTACGTCCCTAGGTTTGATGAATAAATGACTGTGGATTAGTGAACAACATACTAATTAATTTGTAAGTTAATTTGCACCACCATTTTTGGCACTCGTTGTCAGGGACCCTGCCAAGTTATAAGTTTGTTGAAGAGGGTTTTCATTTTTAGAAGCAGTCTAGGTTTTAGGAACTTACCTCAAATTAAAACCCCTAACTAATTACCGTTGAATGAGTTGAGTAGTTGATGCATGCACCGTCCAAGGGATGCCCATGGTATATTTTTACCTAATCCAAAAGTAGCACAAATATCTTCATTTACCTTTGAATATTTTGAAGAAGAAACCTCTGTACTCGGTTTACTTTTTGAAGACAATCCTCCAAGTGACAGTTCTGTAGTTTCTCCTGAGTAGCTAGGAATGACAAAAGAAGTAGATCAAAATGCTTGAAATGGGGCAACCACTTTCGAATTCCCCATCACTAAAATAATACAATTGCTAGGATGAAGAATATTTCTCCATCACCTTCTGGATTTCCATGGAGCTATGTCAGAAGATCCAGACACCTTTTTTTGAGTTTGATGTGTTGTGTAGGAGCTATGATTATACCATTGATGCACATAAGTTGAAATTGTTTCCTACAACACTCAAGGATACTACTTTAAGGTGGTTCATGGGATTGGAAGGAATGTTGTTACTACATGGGAAAAATGAAGGAGAAATTCCTCAATAAGTATCAAGACTATTACAGACCAAACAACAGAGGAGGAGATGAAATCTACAGAATGCAACAAAAAGAGGATGAACCATTAGAGGATTATTTGGAATGGTTCTTGTTACTGTGTTTAGAAGTCAAAACATACCACTAATATACCACGACTCCCTCAAACTACTCTTTTTGAAGGGACTCAATGATGAAGACATGGATGCTCTGGACTGATAGGAGTAAGAGATATTTCCAAGGCTAGCTTTGAAGATATTTGTGATGCCTGTAAAAACTATTCAAGAGCTACCATGAAGAGAGTAAGGAATGTAAGATCAAGAGGTGGAGTATCTACCAAATCAATGGGGGACATCTCTAAGTCTGAGATTGTTAGCATGTTCAAAAACATGAAGCAAGAGATTGTTAATGACATGGCTAATCAACTGGATGCTCTACACAAAAAGAAGAAGAAAGAAGATGCATAAGTAACACTCACAAAGTATTTCCATTCATGTAGAAGGAAGAAATTAGATGTAGATGCAGAGAATTAGCCAACATTTCTCAAGAAAGAGAGGCTTCACTTGATTTTAAAATGTTGGAAACAAAAGATGGCAAGTTTTCTATGTTGCTTAAAGGAAACCATGGCCACCAAGGCAAGGAGGTATGACACAAGACCCTATGCATTCATTTCAAAATTAGTCTAATAATTCATATATGCATCCCCCACCTTGGGCTAACCCTTAAGGATGGGCCCCATATCCTAATCGTACCAACAAGAATGCCAACCTCCATACCAAGGCCAACCATAACAAAAACCTCCTCAATCATGGAAACAACCATGGAGGGGATAACAGTGGAATAACCCACCTCCTAATTACCAATAAAATTATTTGCAACCTCCTTATCAACAACAACAAAACAATTTGATGCCTAATCCCCAATCAGGCTCCCAACCAAAAGCTACACAACTACCTGCTCAACCAACACCTAACCCTAACAATAAAGATACTCAACCAACCTATTCCATTGAACCAACTTAGTACCCTACTTATTCTATGATATCAACAATATCCATCTTCACTCAGGAAGAACACTTCCTTCACTAGCTAGACCAACCATTACTAAAATTGTAGAGGAACCAAAATTGCTTGCATGATGTTCCACAACAAGCAAAAAAAAGATGCAGTGCGATTCCACAACAACTTGTTCAAAACTCTATCAAGTGTAAAACATAGGACAATGAGACCATTTCTGAAAGATTACAAGAGAAAAATACTGACCTCGAGATCATAATCCGATTATGAATTTTTCAATCAACTTAAGGACATTTGTGTCAAGATACCATTGATACAAGCTATCAAGGACGTGCCTATCTACAATAAGCTAGTTAAGGACCTATGCATTAAGAATCCAGGTAGGAAAAGGAAAGATCCATATACTGTACAGGTCATTAGGAAATTAGCTGATATTATGCTTGGGAACTCAGTTTTTCCCAAGTATATTGATCTAAGAAGCCCTCTAGTAAATGTCACAATCAATGGTATTGTGATAAAAAACACACTGATTGATTTGGGAGTAGCAATAAATGTGATGAAAAAAAAATCATGGATGATTTGAAATTAGAAGGATTAAGACCAACAACCACCATCTTGTAGCTTACAGATAGATCCACAGTAAATCCTGAAGGAGTTTTAGAGGATGTGGTAGTAGTGGTAGACTCTTGGGAGTACCTTATTGACTTCATTGTTCTGCAACCAAAAGCAAGCTTAGGAGGATATCCTATTATCCTAGGAGACCATGGTTAGTAACTTTTTGATGCATTCATTGGATGTAGATAGGAAATATGATCATCTCTAATGGAAGTGGTACCAAAATCTATGCTCTACCCATGACCATTCAATGAAGAAGATCAAACTGTTTGGGTGGAAGAACCAAGAAGATCAAAATTTAGTTCAACAACTCATGATGCTAGAGAATTCATGATAATATAAGGAAAAGAGGAGGATGTTGTTATTTCAAATGTTATGCAGAATAATTATGGAAAGAGTGAAGAAGAAAGTTTCCTGAAAATCAAATCTTGCCTCAGCAAAATACTAAGAATGTTCCGTAAGAACTGCATCCTACACCAACTTCTTCCACATGATTGTATCTTAAACTCTGTAAGTAGTAGCATATGCTCCATGATTGATCTTTCAAAGCAAGTAGATATTACACCTAGTAAGCCACTCAATGTGAACAAGACATTAAGCATGCAACAGAGCAATCTGTTAGTTTCTCTTCTCAAAAATCACAAGACAAAATTTACATGGGATTATGGAGATATGCATGGAATCCATCCTAAACTTTGTACTCATAAGATATACATCAAGGACAATTACAAGCCAATAAGGCAACTACAAAGAAGAATGAACCCAATAGTAAGAGACATAGTGAAGGAGGAATTAAAGAAACTGTTGGATGTTGGATTCATATATCCAATTTCAGACAGTCAATGGGTGTCACCCCTTGTTATTGTACCAAAAAGAATGGAAAATGGAGGATTTACATGGACTACAGGGAGATGAATGCAGCAATGAAAAATGATCATTTCCCACTCCCTTTTATTGATCAAGTACTTAACACTCTTGCTGGCAAAAAGTATTTTTTTCCTAGATGGTTACAGTGGCTATAATCAAATTTAGATTGCTCTAGAGGATCAGGACAAGAAAACATTCACATGCCCATGGGGAAATTTTTCATACTTTGTTCTTCCCTTTGGTCTGTGTAATGCACCTGCCACATTTCAAAGGGTAAGTACTTAGCATCTTCTCAGATTTAACCAATGACTATATGGAGGTATACATGGATGATTTTACAGTCCATGGAAACACTTTTGATGAAGTAATGAAGAACTTAGAAAAAGTTCTCAAAATATGCAAGGAGCATAACATATCCTTAAGCAATGAAAAATTCTATATGATGATGTCTGAAGGGATTATATTAGGTCATTACTGTCATATGTTGAAATCTAGGTAGATCCAAAAAAATATCAGTAATTATAAATTTTCCAACACCCAAAAGTAGAAGGATGTAAGGAGATTTTTGGGCCATGTTGGGTATTACTAGAAGATTCATCTAGGATTTTAGAAAAATTGCAACACCATTGTTTGGTTTATTAGGAAAGGATGTTGCATTTGTGTGGACAGAAAAATGTGAAGTTGTGTTCCAAGTGTTGAAACAAAATCGACATCCTTTGCACCCGTGCTTAGAGGGCTAGACTGGAATTTTCCATTTCATATACATACAGATGCTTTTGATCACGCAATTGGAGATGTTCTAGGACAAGGATGGGATACTCAATTATGCCATCTATTATGTGAGTAAGAACTTGCAACATGCTGAGCTTAATTACACGGTCACTGAGAAGGAATTATTATCCATTGTATATGCCATCAACAAGTTCGGCACTATATCATAGGATATCCAGTTTTTATCCATACAGATCATGCTGCCATTAAATATTTGATCAACAAACCAATTGTAAGCAATAGGATAATCAAATGGTTGCTTTACTCTTACAAGAGTTTGATGTAATAATTGTTGATAATCCTGGGAAAGATAATGTTGTAGCAGACTTTCTCTCAAGAATGGAAAACAATAATGAGGAAGCAGTAGTGGATGATTCTTTCCAAATGAACACTTATTTTCCATTTCCACCAAGACACCCTGGTATGCTTTGATATAGCCAACTATTTGGTTTCAGGTAAGACACCTCCACACTATCTATATTCTAAAAGAAATATATTATAGAGAAAAGTGTGAATTTCTCTTGGATAGTTGGTTTCCTATTCCACATAGGGCAGGATAATGTTATGAGAAGATGTATTGATGATGAGGAAATTTATGATGTCCTCAAATCTTGCCATAGTGAGCCATGTGGAGGACACTTCGTTGCAAAAAGAACAACACAAAAGGTATTAACAATAGGGTATTATTGGCCTACATTGCACAAGGATGCAACATTGTATGCAAGAAGATGTGATAAGTGCCAAAGAATGGGAAGGCCTACCAAATCAGATGAAATGCCATTGTAGCCTCAGATAGTATTACAACCATTTGATAAATGGGGATTGGAATTTATTGGTCCCATTGATCCTAAGTCTCAATAAAAGAATACATCTTAGTATGCATAGACTACCTCACCAAATGGAAAGAAGTGAA
The DNA here is from genome assembly GCA_018340775.1 of Taxus wallichiana var. yunnanensis. Lineage (NCBI taxonomy): Eukaryota > Viridiplantae > Streptophyta > Pinopsida > Cupressales > Taxaceae > Taxus > Taxus wallichiana. Next base: position 949,592,514 of record CM031239.1, on the reverse strand, counting down.
GGCATTACCAAATCAAAAGAGTGAAAGAGTTGCAAAATTCCTATATGACCATATCTTTACAAGATATGGAGTGCCAAGAGAGATTTTCACAGATCAAGGTACCCACTTCACTGCTGAAGTTATTGCTGATTTAGCTACAAAATATGAAATCAGGCATAAGAAGTCCACACCTTATCATCCACAATCCAATGGCCAAGCTGAAGTAACAAACAAAGAAATTGAGGCCATCTTGACAAAGACTATTACTGCACTTTGCATAGAAAGGATTGGTCAAAAAGACTTCTAGAGGAAGTTTGGGAATTCAATACCACATGGAAAACAACAACTAGATTCACACCTTTTGAGCTATTGTATGGTAAGATCATTTGTCCTCCCTATTGAATTTGAGCATAAGACATTAAGAACTGCATTAGAATTAGGCATAGATTTTTCTGAAGCACAAAGACAAAGGGTTCTTCAACTCAATGAATTGGATGAAATGAGGAGGAAAGTTGTCCATAATACAGAGGTGGTACAAAAGCAAAGGATCAAGTGGCATGACAGGTTCATCAAAACAAGACAATTCCAAGAAGGTGATTGGGAACTTCTCTTTGACTCCAAATACAAGGACCACATGGGAAACTCAGGACAAGGTGGCTAGGTCCATATGAGATTGAGAAGATATTTTCCAATGGAGCTATGTGAAACTCACCACCATTGATCCTATAAGATTCAAATTACTAGTAAATGGTCATAGATTGAGATTTTATAAAAAGCCGATCGATAAGAGTACCTTCATCCAACAATTCAGAGGTATCCAAAACATGATGGAAATGAGAACATCAGAATTAAGAACAGAAGTTGAACCTGCTGGTTCATCTTTTTGATATTTTGGAAGAATGAGATCTTCAGTGGCCTTGGGTTATCCAACTTGCTAGATACTCCAGGAGGAATAAAAATGATGTGATCATCCATCATGGTGATTAACACCACTCACTAACATGTTTTATTTTATTAACATTTCTGTTTTGCACAGGATTTGGGGTATTTGCAGCAAGGAGTGCATAATCTTTGATGAAAGGAGGTGGTGCAAAGACTAAAATTTCCACTTGCAGTAGCATGCAACCAAATCCCTATTTTTCTTTCTTTTGATAGAACCTAATTATATGAAGATTCAAGAATCCAGTTGTATGAAAAATTCAATCTTCCTTCTTTGAGAATTAGTTAGATTAATTATGGAGCTAATTCTATATGACATCACCTGTAACAACACTACTTGTAGCCACACAATACCTCAACATGTAGCCTCATGCATGCATCCACAGGCACAAAATTCAAACACGACACATGTCAACATCATTCAACGTATATCTCGAGTTAAGTGCACTCAATTTCCTTTGATTGAGTATCGATAGAATAATTATATATAATTAATATATGTGCCATGTTGTTCATTAAACTTTATTGTCAATAATTTCTCACCACCTTTTTATTCGTGACCTATCTCCCATGTCATCCAATGACCATCACTTCACACGAGCATACCTCCACTCAAATTAATAATTCCATTTTCAAGCTACGTGTGTACTTGGACTCAAATTCTAAAAAAACACTTCGTACTTCCATTCATTTGCATTTCCATTCTCGAAAGTGCTAATGAAAAAAATCTCCTGCTTCACAGAAATTCACAAAGTTACAAAATTTACAATGGGAGAGATTTGATAAGGAATGAGCCAATAGATCATTCACAATTGTGGAGTCAACTGCAAATCCTTCAATATTTTCACGATAATGGCTGGATGGATTATATTAATAAGTTTCAAGGATTTAATGAGTCAATAGTTGTAGAATTCACCACTACATTTAGGGATGGTCATGCAATAGTGAAGGGATTGCAAGTTAAGGTTAACGACAAAATACTGTGTACGAAGAACTAGTTTTCCAGTAGAGAGGTGAACTATTTCCATGAAAGCTAATCCCGAAGAAGCTCAGTAGAATTTGCAGACGGAGATGATGGATTCATGACGGATAAATACAAAGATTACCTTGCATACTTCTATGAAACCTTTATGGGAAGATGTTTCTAATTATATCATCAAATATTTCACCTGTGAGGGTAGATATTCTTGATTGAACACTGTCCATTTTAAATTATTAAATCATTTGAAGAAAGGTAGACGTGTGAATGTACCAAATTTCTTGCATGAGGGGTTAAATAAGATGAGTAGAGAGTCATAGAGGGAAGGTATTCCCTTTCTCATCACTGTCTTGTTACTCTAGTTGTAAAGCATGCATTGGCAACAAAACATCCTACATTGAATTGGGGATATTTCACAAGAGCAAAACATATTGATGACCTATTAGGGAAGGGTAAGAAGAAGAGAAAGAGTTCAACTAGTTCCTTTATGCCTCCACTAAAACCCTTAATTTCAGAAAACCCTACGCCTACAAAACCCCGGTTCCTCCTAAAGTTTCCCTACCTTCACGAAACACCTATCAATAAAGAAACACCACTTCCACAATAGAGCCCTAGGCCTATATCTCCTGAAAGAGTTCTTGTTGCAGAGGCATTGTTAAATATCTCAACCCCAAAATCTTCCTCTTCCAGGGGAAAAGGAAATCTTCCTCCAAAGCCTCTAAACCATGAAGAAGATCCCATAGAATCAAAACCAAAAAGCCAAAAGCTTCAAAGTCCTGGGAAAAAATTCCAATAGAACTAGACAATGACGAGGAGAGGATAGATAGGAATGATGAATCCATTCCAATGGAAGTTGAACAGGAAGTTCCCATAGTAAAAATGTAGACATAATTATGTAGGAATAACCCAGGGGAATTGAAAAGACAGAAGAGGAGGAATTAGATGCACAACCTACTTCACAGGGCCCTACTGAATACATTGAGATTCAAACAGAGGCCATTCATGCAGGGGTAACTCGTATCGTCGAGAAAAGCAACAGGTGAGCGTGAGAATCAACAAGTGACTCTTCCGCGTACCCGACCTCCCGAGGTCGTGCCGAGACAGCCGGTGGGGGTAGAATATGCAGACAAACTAGTTAGGGAGTCTAATGTCTTCGACACGCACTAGTGGTATTTGCGAATCTAAGGCAAAGAAGGCCCTTCTAACTTGGACTGGTGTGATAGATCGATCAGCGAGGATGACTGCTCGAAGGCTCCAATCAATATCGAGCTCTGGCGTGATTCGATCTATGGGTTGCGGAATGCGTGGAAAGTGACCTAGGATTGTTTCGTGTATATCTCCTGATAAGGTCATATGGCGGATGATGAATATAGCCGACTCTATGGACGATTTTCTGGCCTAGTCCAGAATTCCTTAGCTTCGTTAGCTGCTATATCTAGCAAAGACAGTTGTTCGATGATGATAGGTGGAAGTGGGGTGGACTGAAATACTAGTGTGCGTAGGCCAGTGTCTATATCTAACTGACTTGTGGATTCGTTGGGCTGTGGGATCTGGGGATCACAACCATAAACTCTTGGTTGTTGTGGTCCCGTGTATGGTCATCTGCGAGATCAAGTTCTAATCCCTAGTATCCGGTGAGTCGTAAGCCTTTTCAGCTTCTATGTTTAGAACCAACGGTTGTGCGATCTTCTCGAGAATACCTTACAAAGTTCTTGCAACCTGGATTCTTAAGCTGGTATCTATATCTACGAGGATGTCTCCAGCGTCTGGCTGTGGAACTAAAGGATCACACCCGAATGTTTGTTCTCTTTCGAGCCCTTCTACAGTCATGCGGATGTTTTCTAGGATAACCTGTAGTTTGGCTGATTTGACCAAAATGTGTGTGCTTGGTCGTCTTCTATGTTTAACCCTCTCAACTGTGACCTGACCTGTTGGAAGTCTGTTGTTATTTGGAAGACTTGTATCCTAAGGTTTTGGTCAATGTCAGTTATTGCCACTACGATATTGGGCTGGGGCACAATTGGCTCGAAAATGTATTCCCTGGGCTCCCTAGGTCCCGTAATTGTCATGCAAAAGCAGTAATGAAACAAACTATAATAAAGTAAAATCTAAGTACACTTCTAGCATATATAATTTCTTTTTGTATTTTCTGGCAATTTATAAGAAAGCAACTATTTAAAATATTTAGAATTGACAACTAAACTAATAACATAAAACAAACAAAATAGCCGAGTGTAGCTATTTGTCTGTGCAATTTTGTATATCTATTCTAAACAACGAAATAACTAATCTATTTGCAAGATTCTCGATCCTACCTCAGAAGTGAGGAATGAATCATAGTTTCTCAGAAACTATCAATCCCCACAACTTCCCTGGCAATATCGAGAATGGAAATAACTGAAATAAAGTGATTAACTACTTTATTTGATAAGTTCTAACTAAAACTTTGAAAGATGGAACCTGGATTTCGCAGAACAGTGGCGAATCCGACGGTGTGTGTGTTCTTGTCCCCTCAGTATGATCTCTTCGTTCTTTGTGCTCACGTGAATCTAGAAAAGCGTGTAATGCTTGCATCAACAGGAATAGATATTTGGATCAATGGACAGCCTTCAGAATGTAGACAGAATAGAATGCGGATAGGAGAGGGATAGCCGAAGAGTACGAGCTTGGCCTATGCAATTCCTAGCGGGGTCTCTTTGCGAATCATGCAACAAAAGGCGTCCAAAACCTGAAACTAGTCTGTATGAAGAGCAAAACCTGCAACTTTAATGGCTGCCTAAACTATTCTACTCCAAAACAATAATACTGTTTGCACAAGTTGGATCTGTGGCTTACCAACAGCTGAGTAATGCAACCAAGCATGTAAAGGATTTAAACTATCAAACTTAAGCAAACTAGAAGACTGAACTACTGAAAATGGTGAGTTTTAAACAAGAATGAGGGGCCATTTGCATGTGCACAAACCATGCATTTATAGGAATTCAAACACCCAAAGATCAAAACCAAACTGAACTCCTAAACAATAAACAAAGGAAAAACACTATTCCAGGGGACCAAAAACATAAATGCATGCTCAAGTCGGCAAGAAAAGCTGGTGAAGCGTTGAACTTTGCGTGCGTTCCATCAAAAGAACGTTCTGGAAAACGCGTAAAGGACCGCCGCCCTGCTCAGGGCGGCGGTTTCGTCACTGAAGACCAAAAAGCCAAGAAAAGAGGAAAAAGGGGAAAACAAAGCACGCGGGGGCTAAGCGGGGCATGTGGGATGTTAACGCATATCCGTAAAGCTTCTCTGGATCCCGAACACCTTGCGAAGAGACCTGTATCATCATTGGGGCATTTATTACACCGTTCCACAGTACAGTACCTTACAATTTTGGGTACGTACATATTGCCCCCTCGGAGAAGCGTTTTAGCCATGAAGAGGCGTAAAACGGTGGGTCCGAGTATGGCCGTCCCGAAATGGGAAGCTAGAAGTTATACCTTATACGTCCGTGTGTCGAAATGACGCCATCCGAAATTCCCGCTACCTGCAAAATGAAAGGAGAACTCAAGTGCAGATAGATACAATAATTTGGAAAATAAACGCTAAAATAATAGGGGAAGAGGACGTACCATTAGTGCGAGGATAGAAACTTACCTCCGTTGGCGCTCCGAACCTGTGAAAAGGGGATTTAAAACGAATTAGAGCGCTATATATATAAAAGTGGGCCCATTTTCCTATTCATTTGTGCGAGTCGATTTGATAGATTTTGAGCTCTGGGGCCCACGGTAACGGTTTCTCACGCGAGTAGAGTCAAAACGTCCACAGTGAGATAGTGATCATGCCTCCACATGCGGAACGCCACCCCGCGAGATCACAGGTTGGTTTTTCTTCAATTTTGTGCTTTTCCCTCTTCAATTTTGAAATGCTAAATTTGTTGTAATGGGGGGGTCATTTTTGAAAATGTTAGGTTTAAAAGGTCCATCTAGGGGGGGCGCCTACTGGGTAGGCTTTGTTTTTAGCTAAAATGGTCGTTTTTGGCCAGTTTTTGGCTTTTTGGGGTTAAAACCCGCGCGGGTTTTCAGAGACATGCGACCGCCGCCTCAGCCGGGCGGCGGTCATCTGACCCAGCCACTGTCCCGGGCGGCGGTCCTGAGACCGCCACCTTGGCGGCGGTTCTGCCGCCCCACGCCCGGGCGGCGGTTTTGCCTGACGAATCTGAAACCTCTTTTGAAAACTTACACTTGTATTTTTAGCATTTGTGTATGTTTTTATGACTCTCTGATATCATTTAGATACTAACTTACTCTGTTTTGTGTGTTTTTGGGTATATGCGGGCGAAGGAGGAGTATATTAGATGGATCCGGAGAGAGAGTGCGGCCCAGGCTGCCCAGGGTATTGGATGCCCTCTCGGCGAGATGAGGACACATTGCGGAGGGTCGGCATATTACGGATATCACGTGTGCCTCACGTTGCTCCATCCAGTCACATACTCTGTGACTTATTCTCATACTGGGATGCAGATCGGAACACTTTCCAATTGCCAGGGGTCCGTGGTGAGTGGACCATTACATTAGAGGACGTCTACCGCATTCTGGGGGTCCCGATCATCGGGAGGCGACTTACATTAGAGACAGCAGGCTCACGGGCACAGACATTACATAAAGGGCGACATATATGGGAGATGCAGTCATCTCCACGGGGTCGAAGAAGGGGGTGAGAGTCAGATCCATCCCTTCTTTGCCCATCCCCATATTTCGACAGGCCATCATGGGGATCCTTGCCTCGAGGCGATCGGGGACAAGGAGGGGACACTTTGTTATCTTGTTGGGCCCCCATCATTACACGTGATAGAGGGGCATGGTGGATATACGCACGGGGGCGAGACATTTTGGGACCACCTATCATGACTTATATAGGGTGGTCCGTTTACGGAGACATCGTTGAGCCACCCAACTCTAGTCATGAGTTAGGTGTATGAGCATTTTATTCCTTATGGCGAGAGGCGTGGAGGTGGCGAGATCACGGGCGTGAGGGGCCGATGGTCGAGATATTTCGGTGCTTAGAGCACCTCACCGGCCCAAGAGCCTCCTTTACTACGGCAGACATGGAGGCCACACCGTACCAGCTTATGGCCGGCGTATGGGGAGAGGAGGCCATGACATTGGTCTCCTGTTCCATCACAGGGCAGCTTATTGACCATGTGGGACGGGTGGAGGTACATCCTTTCAGCAGGGTTCCTTAGTAGTTCGGCCTCCCATATGTGGGCATGCTTCCTCCGAAAGTAGCACCCGGTTTGGAGATCGGTTCGGGAGGCTAGAGGGGGCCTAGAGGCCATGGTTGGACAGATGGTTACCCCTGGCATTCCTATGCAACCAGGGATAGTTCCGGCCGAGGGAGAGCTGGTGCGCCTTGGGCACCTTTACTTGGATTACCGCGGTCCCGCTCATAGTAGCGATGACCCTATAGATATTGACTCCGATTCGAGGAGTCCACGAGAGAGGGGAGTCGGAGGAGCGAGACGGACGAGAGCGATCCTAAGTGGCATGACACTCGGGATATCATGTAGGCGGAGAGGCGAGCGGAGCGCGAGAGAGAGACTCACGGTTTCGAGAGCCACTCTCCGGGGCCATGGTAGAGATGATGAGTCCGTTGCGGGCGTCATGTTGCCCCAACTACAGGAGCAGCTCCTCAGTCGGCGGCGGCATCTGCAGCGGGTGCTAGCCCTAGTGACCCATCTTGGAGGCCCGGTGATCCGAGTAAGTTATCCTCTCTCCCTTTCAGTGTTAGTTTGATTTAGGACTTGTTTTAACTGCTATCTCTCGTTATATTTGTATCTTGTATATTTTAGCCTTTTGCCTAGTTTCTAATTCGTCTTTCTTCTTTATTTTGCAGAGACTGTCGACGAGTGGCGGGATCTAATCCGTAGGGTATGCACTGATTCTCTGATGATCCCTATGGATAAGACTCGTGCGGAGCTATCCGTAGATGCCGGGGAGCCCTCAGCAGCCGGCAGGCATACCGACGTCTTTGCTCCCGTTTGGCATGTGGCCAAGATGGTGTCGACTCTCCGTACAGAGTTGGCAGGCTATAGGACAGCCGAGCGCCTTATGAGGAGCCATTCTCATGGCGAGACCACGACTGCCCCTACGAGACCACGAGCCTTGGTCCATTCAGAGCGCCAGCGTAGCCGTAGTCCTAGGCGAGGTGCACACCTTCGGCGGTCGCGCGGGGTTGAGAGGCCACTTGGCTCTTGTATTTTTGTATTATATATTATTTTGTGTATCACGGCTCTCTGAGCGTTTTGACCATGCCTAGCGCATGATGGCATTAATATCAAACATTGATTATTTATATATATGCGTTGATTTTGGATCAAAACTTTGTCACTTGTGTTTCCTTCTGCTTTCCAGCTTTCTCGTGTATACTACGATGTAAGTTTTATATGCTTTCTAGAATGTATGCAATGGAAAACAGATGATGCAAATGTTTGCTTTCTTTTTGTGTTTCATGATCTTTGACACATGATATTGTAGATATCTTTGTGATCTTAAATCTTAGTTTCGTGAGAAATTTGGATACCTCATGATTTGTTTTGGCAAAGTGATGAGAATAACCGAGTATGATGAATGTTAACTTGCCCCACTCCTAACTCCACGCAACTAGTAAGATGCGAGGGCTCATCACCAAGATCCAAAGGCGCGCAAGTTATGAAATATGGTGAAGTGATAGTGATGAAAGAGACGAAGCTTTGGTAGAACCAAATTGAAAACTACAAGCTTACTCTACCCGAATGACTTCATAGTTTTGGATGTAACTTACTTTATGCGGTTTATCCAGGACTTAGACCCGTAGATGGCCACATAGTAGACAAAATCTGGGTTTTTAGGATTTTTAACTCTTTTTGGAATTTTGAATATCTGATTCATTCGTTTTTGACTCAAAGTTTGAATTGTTTGTTTATGACCTTTTAACATTTACTTTGTCTAGAGGACCCCCTACACTTTGCCCCATGCTACCTGTAAGAAGCATGGGTTTATCACCGTGGGCAAGGCATAGGCGAGTAAGGGCATTTCCATCCTTTCCCAACCCTACGTCACTAGTAAGAGATGCAAGCTCATCACCAAAGGTTGGTGGGGCAAGGAAATGTGTAAAAATAAAATTTTCTGTTTAATCACTTCTTGACTTGTTTGTTTGAGTAAGATGTCAGTATATTCTTATTTCCAAAGAGATGTGCATATGGGATAGATGTGACACCATGAAGCTTCTAGAACAGACCATAGGCAAGACACCTATCCTAAGAAGAAACCAAAGCGAGAACAAACTTGCAGAGCTTGGTATGGTTACCGTTAAGACTTTGTCATGTCTGATTTTATTAGATAAAAGATTCTGAATTGATTGATGATATCGAAGATGGAGAGGTATGATTAAAGAACTTTATGCCAGAAACATCACGAGTTTGTAATGAATTGCTTTGAGAATAGATTCTTTGATCACAATTTATGTAAGAACAAGTGGACAAAATGATCCTAATTTATATGAAAATGCAATGTAGATAGTCATATAGGTAGCGTTAGCTGCTTATGCGTAGAAACGCTTGAGGTGCAAGGAATTGACTGTTTCGCCAAACTCCTCACCTTCTAACGTACATAAGAGATAAGCACCATTCCCGTAGTCCTTCATGACTCGGTATGGGCCCAACCATTTGGGCCGGAATTTCCTTCCTTCGCCGGTCTTCTTATCGATCCGGCTGTCTAGTCTTAGAACTAGATCACCTTCGTATATGTCACGTTCATAGACTTTCTTGTTATACTGCCGGCACATTCGGTCGGCATAGACTCTATGTCGTTGTTCAGCATCTAACCTAGCTTCATCCAGGCTTTCTAATTGAGAAAGACGTGCTTCTCTGTAAGCGTCCTCATCCAGAATCCCTTGTAGTGAAATGCGGAGACTGGGGATTTCAACTTCAAGTGGGAGAACTGCTTCTGACCCAAATACCAGCGAGAAAGGAGTTGCTCCTGTTGGAGTTCTTATTGAGGTTCGATGGGCCCACAAGGCCGGATATAACTTTAAATGCCAATCCCGTTTGTTTTCTTTTACCGTTTTAAGGAGAATGGCTTTCAGTGTTTTGTTCGTTGCTTCAGCCTGCCCATTGGCTTGGGGATAGTACAAGGAAGCCGTATGATGGCTGATTTTAAATTTGTTGCATAGCTCACGAACTTCTTCATTCTTGAAAGAAGTTCCATTATCTGAGATAATGATTTGCGGGATTAGATGTTGTTAAGTATAATTAGTAGTAGCGTCCGATAGAAGATAACGGCGCCACAAGATCGATGCAGTTCCGCCAATAATGTGGAGTACGGTAACTGCATCAAAGTACAATAGGAATGTTGTAAAAAGTAAATATTGGTCGTAAGTGGTCCGGTAATGTTAAAATGTCAAAGTTTGGGTAATTAGAGAAGTAGGGTCTACGTGATTAGGAATTAGAAATATTATATTAGTAATAAGGACAAGGAGTGAGGTCATAAATATTTTGTGTATTTTATTTGTAAAAGTCTAAAAATGTGGAACCCATGTAAAATGATAAGGTTTATCTTATCTTAACAGATAAGCTTACATGTACAGATAAGAGTTTAAGGTATGGAATATGATTCGTCGAGTGGATTTCTTATCCTATCTTAGAGATAAGATGGATAAGCCTGTAAGTTCTATAAATAGAGAGGCCACCCCCCTCATTTAGCATAGAAAGAAGTAGTGAGAAATATTGTAGGAAGTGTGCGAAGGAAGCCATCAGTTAAAGGTGTGTTGAAGAAGCCATTAAGAGGTGTAATTGTAAAGTTTCTCCCATAGTCTTGTTGAAGGCAAGTACCTCATTGAAGTACCTCATGGGTGAGATTGTAACAATTTCATGTTAATATTATAATTTACTTTGATATTTTGATTTGTCATCATTCCGTCTTATCATAGTCGATGGTATTCTTGTGTTATGTTGTTGTTTGTTTCAGTTACATCCACCAAACTAAAGGCTGTGCATTAGTAAATAATCATAGCGAGAGTTCCGGTGAAGAATTATCATAGTGCCGGATTGGTGATGACATTTTGGTTCCGTTTCTTGGGACCATTCCTCGTTAGTGGATTTTACGGAGAGATATTCCCACTTAGTCAAAAATCAATTGGAGGGTAACCTTGTTTTTCTGTGCATGTAGTAGTTACCATGGTAAAGTCATTTTTGCCATGAATAGTAGTTACCATGGTAAAGTCATTTTTGCTTTGGAATAGTATTTACCATGATAAAGTCACTTTTTACCGTGAATAGTATTTACCGCATAGAACTTCACTTTTTTACTTGTGAATAGTGTTTACCACGGTAAATTCGATTTTTACCGCGGATAAGTCAAGTTTTACCATAGTTTACCGTGGTCATTTCTATTTCTTTGTAGAAAGGTGTAAAGTCACTTTCTAGTATAGTGATTCCAATTATTTGTCCACATAAGTCTTGTTGATTGTACTTGTGAGTTGGTATTTCACGGTGGTTACTTTTGAAAATGGGAAAGATTCTGTTTTTCAACTCAATCTAATGAAGATGCTTCTTCTTTCATTCAAGAGTTTAAGCGATCTTGTATTTGTAATGGCCTTATAAGAAGAGAACAATGGACTGAATTTTTTCCTACCTTTTTGGATGGTTCAGCACTTAGGTGGTTTGAAACACTAGGTGATAATGTGAAAAATTCATGGGATTTATTAACTGAAAGTTTTCTTGAAGAATTTGGTGAACAACAGAAATATGTAGATCTCATGATCGAGATCACAAAGCTATCCCAAGGAGAGAAGGAGAAGATAAGGGATTATCATGCTCGTGTTCTAGAGCTAAGGAGGAAGCTCGATGCCCAGATCCGGAAGGAAGGACTAGCGGATGGGTTGATGAATGGCGTGGATAATCTCCTCTGTAAGCACTTCATTCTTGGGATGAAGCCAGAGATCAGACAACGAGTGAAGTATGACTGCCCAGCTACCATTGAACAAGCAAAGGAGATTGCAAGAAGGCAAGAAGAAAGCATGGAAGAGGAGCCCAAAGAAATTGTTGCTAAAGTAGAGCCTACACCAGCACCTTTGGTCCAGAATCCACAACCACTCCCGGTGAGCACAAATATTTCTCCTAGTACATCTACTGAGTATGAAGATCTGCTCAAAAAGATGGGTCAGTTAACTATTAATCTTCTTCAAGGAAAGGAATTTAGTTCTCAGGGAGGAGATAGAGGTCCAAGAAATATTTACTGAAGTTGTTTGTTATGGTTGTTATAAAAGGGTCATTATAAGTATAATTGTCAGAGATAGAGCTTCTACATCAGTAAAGGAGATAATGATAAAGGAAAAGCACTGTGAATTCTTTTGATGTAGTAGATAAGAGCAGAAATAATGAAGTAGATGTGTTTGTAACAAAAAAGAAAGAAAGAAAAAAAAGATAATCAAGATGGAAATGATCCTAAGAAGATGAAAGAAGAAACTAGTAAGAAACATAGGAGAAGAAAGTTGGGTGTGCGGGATTTTGATTTCACGAGGGCAAGGACCATACTCCATCTTGGAAGATCTGTCCAAAAGGCACTGCAAATATTACATATGGTCAACTCTTGGCTATGTCTTCGAGAAGAGGCGGGAGTTGCGAGTGGACTCAATGCTCGAAGAAGGAAGGAGGTTGAGGTCCTGTTTTGGAGGCGAGGCGGATCCTATGCTCCACAAGTGAGGTATTATGTAATGGTATTTCAATTCATGATGTCTTAGTTGATGGAAGTGCTGCGATTAATGTAATGACCGAGTCGTAATGAATATGTTGGGTTTAAAAATTGATCGCCCTTGACACTTATGTTAAGGTCATTAAATAAGGAAAAACTAAACCGAGAAGGTGTAGTTTCAAATGTGGCAATATCTGTTATGGGTGTTGTATGTGTGGTAGACTTTCGGGTGATGAAAAATGAAGTGCTGTTGCGTACCCAATACTTTGGGAAGACCATGGCTAAGGAGAGTTCATGCAGAAACTACTGGAATGAAGGTTTCATGACACTTGGATGTGGTAGAGAGAGGGTGAAGATAAATGTGATCCCTCGACATCATAAGGCGAAACACAGTGGATTCAAGTGATGGCCAGATGATTGGACATCCTCTGATTACTCTAGTACCAGTGAAGTGGACACTGAAGATGAAGAAAGTGAGGTTGATGTTTCAGTCATGGATATCCTTCCAGTCACACCAACTCATGACCCCATAAAATTATCTGAAGAAGAAGTTGATGATCGTCTCCAACAAATAAAGATTGGTGATGCTGTGATGGAGAGTGAGAAGGAATCCTACCTCCAGCTCTTTTGAAGGTACATACACCTATTCACTTTTGATTACAAGGAACTCCGTCAAGTAAGTTGGGTAGAACATTGTATTGAGCTGGTAGATGGTGCTAAGCCCATAAAGCAAATGCCATATAGAATGAATCCTAATTTTCCAAGGCTAAAAAAGAAATAGATAAGTTGCTTGATGCAGGATTCATATTTGTTGTGGAGAATTCAGAATGGGTTTCTCCCATTGTGATCTCAATAAAAAAGAATGGGAAGCTACGCATTTGTGTTGATTACAGGAAGCTCAATAAGGCAACAAAGAAGGATCATTACCCTCTTCCATTTTCAGATCAGATCTTGGATGAAGTAGCTGGCTAGGAGTGCTATAGTTTTGTTGATGGATATAAGCGGCTACTGACCAAGTTCATATAGCGAGAGAAAGATCAGGTGAAGACCACGTTCACCACTCCTTGGGAGCGTTTGCTTATAGAGTTATGCCTTTTGGGTTGTGTAATGCTCCAGCAACATTCCAGCGTTTGATGAATAGGGTGTTCGAACCCTACATTGGGACCTTCATCAGAGTATTTCTGGATGATTTTTGCATCTATGGGAGCAAGTTGGACCACCTGCACCAGATGGAGACAGCATTTCAAAGGTTAGATGAAGCACAAGCCTCACTAAACCCTATAAAGTGTGTCTTTGGATGTTCTAAAGGCGTTTTGTTAGGGCATGTTGTATCTAGAGATGGTATTGGTACTGATCCTGATAAAGTTTCAAAAATCAAAGATTTACCATTTCCTATGAATAGAAGTAAGTTGAGATCATTTTTAGGCCATGTGGGTTACTATAGAAGGTTCATCAAGAATTTCTCAAAGATTGCACAGCCACTAACCCAGTTCTTGAAGAAGGATGTTACTTATGAACCAGGAAATAAGGCGCATGAAGCTTTTGGACAATTGAAGGAAGCCCTGGTGTCTTCACCTGTTTTGAAGAATCCAGATTGGAGCAAGCCATTCATTATGTACACTTGATGCCTCAGATGCAGCACTAGGAAGTACTTTGAGCCAAAAGGATGAAAATGGGAATGAACATCCAATTTACTTTGGGAGAAGACAAATGAGCGATCTTGAGATAAATTATCTTATGCTGAAAAGAGGCTCTGGCTATCATTTTCTTTGTAAAGAAGTTTAGAAATTACTTGCTAGGGCAAAAATTTATAGTTATAATGAGATCATCGAGGCTCTAAATATATTGTAAATAAGCCTAACCCATCGGGGAGGATAGCAAGATGGATAATTTTTCTACAAGAATTTGAATTTGATATTATAGATAGGCCGAGGAAAGAAGCATGTCAATGCGGATGCACTCTCTCGAGCCTATGATGGTTTAGGATCATCTTGTGATGATGATGATTTTCCCGATGACATTGTTCTCCCTTGACACAATCCCTAGTGAATACATAGATATTTGGAATTATCTGAATGAATTCAAGTTTCTGATGGTGCCCGATGCAAAGACTAAGAGAAAGATTACTCAAGCCGATCGTCCATATTCTATTACTGCATGGAGTATTATTTGAATAGGACACGATGGACAGTCTGAGAGGCGATTGGACGTGATCAAGGAAAGGAGCTGCTAGAAGAATTCCACAATGGTACATGTGGAGGGCACTTCTCTGGACAACTTACAACAAGAAGGATCTTGGATGCAGGTTATCACTGGCCCACTCTTTTTAAAGATTGTTATAATTATTGTAAGACATGTGATATTTGTCAAACACATGGTAACCATAAGACTTCATCAGCTCCATTATGTCCTATTCTTCCCCTTGGTCCCTTTGAAAAGTGGGGAATAGACATTGTAGGTCCACTTCCAACTACATCACGCCAAAATAAGTATATTGTAGTTACCCGCAGTTATTTAACCAAGTGGGTTGAAGCTAGGCCATTGAAAACAACTTCCATGGATGAAGTGGCAAGGTTCATGTATGAGCATTGTCACTAGATTTGGTTGCCCATTAGAAATTGTAACAGATCAAGGAAGCCACTTCATTAATGAGGTGGTAGAAGCCTAGTCAATAAGTTTTCTATTAAGCATAGGAAGGCAACAACATACAAGCCAAGCACAAATGGACGAGTGGAGCAGAACAAATTTTGTGTTGTGTCAAATTCTAGCAAAGATGCAGCCTTGCAGTACATAAATGGGATAAAAGGATTCATGCAGGCATTGTGGGCATATAGGGCAACATCAAAGTCAGCAACGGATACTCCCCATTTCGGTTGGCCTATGGCATTGATCCGATTCTTCTATTGAGTTTGATATTCCCACTTTGTGAGAGTTATGAAAAATGAAAGGATGGATGAAAGTGATTCGATAAAAGAAAGGTTGGTACATCTTCATTTGCTGGAGAAATGAGAGAAATAGCAAAGGATACGAGCCATAAGAAGAAAATGAAGCGAGAAGGAATACTTTGATCAAAGATCCGGTGGTCTCCATTTCATGTGAATGACTTGGTTCTAGTATATGATTCTAGATACAAAAAAGAAGAAGAAAAGAAAATTTCTTCCAAAATGGATGGGGCCCTACAAAATAGCAGCTGTGCATGAAAATGAGTACGTACATTTGGAGGAATTGGATGGCACTCCCATTACTGAAATGGGTCAACCATGACAAGTTGAAGATTTTCCAAGCACCGAGAATAGTCTACTCAGGACGGAGTAGAAAAGCTAGGAAGGGGAAGATGTCGACACTAAAATTTTCCTCCGTAATTTCTATTTCATTAATGTATGTATTAGGAATAGGATGTTGTTAAGTATAATTAGTAGCAGCGTCTGATAGAAGATAACGGCGCCATCGATGCAGTTCCATGAATAATGTGAGTACGGTAGCGATCAAAGTACAATAGGAATGTTGTAAAAGTAAATATTTGTCGTAAGTGGTCCGGTAATGTTAAAATGTCAAAGTTTGGGTAATTAGAGAAGTAGGGTCTACATGATTAGGAATTAGAAATATTATATTGGTAATAAGGACAAGGAGTGAGGTCATAAATATTTTGTGTATTTTATTTGTAAAAAGTCTAAAAATGTGGAACCCATGTAAAATGATAAGGTTTATCTTATCTTAAGAGATAAGCTTACATATACGAGATAAGAGTTAAGGTATGGAATATGATTCGTCAGAGTGGATTTCTTATCCTATCTTAGAGATAAGATGGATAAGCACAGGAAGTTCTATAAATAGAGGCCACCCCCTCATTTAGCATAGAAAGAAGTAGTGAGAAATATTGTTAGGAAGTGTGCGAAGGAAGCCATCGATTAAAGGTGTGTTGAAGAAGCCATCAAGAGGTGTAATTGTAAAGTTTCTCCCATAGTCTTGTTGAAGTACCTCATGGGTGAGATTGTAACAATTTCATGTTAATATTATAATTTCCTTTGATATTTTGATTTGTCATCATTCCGTCTTATCATAGTCGATGGTATTCTTGTGTTATGTTGTTGTTTTTTGTTTCCAGTTACATCCACCAAACTAAAGGCTCGCATTAGTAAATAATCATAGCACGAGGAGTTCCCGTGAAGAATTATCATAGTGCCGGATTGGTGATGACGAGGATACCGTATTACTGCAAATGATTTGGTTCAAAATGAACTTAGCGATCACCGAGCTAGGTACAGTAGTAAGAGGCATAGCCTCTACCCATTTAGTAAAATACTCGGTGGCCGTGATTATAAAATTGTGGCCGTGCACGTGGATGAAGGAGAGAATTTCCTATATAGTCTAGGCCCCATGTGAAAAGGGCCATGGAGTAGCGATTGGTTGCGAGCACAATCTTTGGCATGTGGATCTCGTGAGAGAATTCTTGGCACTTATGACACTGCGTGCAAACTCTATCGCGTCATGTTCTAGAGTGGGCCAAAAATAGCCCATTGATGTATTTCGAGCACGGTGGCATGGCCACCGTAGCCTCCACATATACCGGCCATGTGAGATTCATGGAGAATCCTCTTGGATTCCTCATGTATCAACACACCTTAGAAGCATTCCATCGAACGCCTTTCGATAGAGAACTTGCTCTATAATAACGTACTTAGATACGATTATGCGTAACCACCTTCTTTGTTGCGGTGTAACTGCCTCCGGGTACGTATGGTCCATCATATAATTAATGATATCAGTGTACCAAGGGCACTCAGAAATAGTAGGTCGAGTTTCAATGTAGTACACGCATTCATCTGGAAAGTCTAAGTCTACTAAGTCACCTCCGTCTAGCGGGTTATCAGCTAACCAATCTACGATGATTTGCCCTTTAACTGACTTTTGGTTTACAAAAGTTAATTCGAACTCTCCCATTAAGGTTATAAAGCGTCCCGCCTTTTAGATAGGGACCCTTGTGTGAGGAAGGTTTGTAAGTGGTCAGTTTTACCATGACCTTTGTTTCTTGATTCAACATGTAGTGTCTTGGCGTTTGGTTGCGAAAACTATGGCAAGGCATTCTCGTTCTGCTTGTGTATAGCGCGTTTCGTAGTCGAGCAATGTTCGGCTAATGAAATAAATTGCGCGTTCTCTTTTGTCATCGTCTTCTTGGGCTAGCATGCAAGCTAACGAAACATCGGTAGCCCGTGAGTACAAAATTAAAGGGCGATCTAGTTTAGGTGGCATTAGCGTAGGTGGTGACAACAGAAAGCGCTTAACCGCATCAAAAGCTTCATTGCAATCTTCAGTCCAATCAATGCTATAGTCTTTCTTGAGCAAGTTGTTGATTGGATGAGCGAGCGAGCTTAGATGCAGGATAAATCTCGGATTGCACCCAGCTTTCCGAGAAATGATCTGATTCCGGATTCACTGGAAGGTGGGACCATTTCGAGGACAGCCCGAATTTTGGTTGGATCAACATCGATCCCTCGTGAGGATATGATGTAACCTAGGAGTTTTCCTCTGTTACACAAAGACGCATTTCTCACGGGTTCGAGGGTAACCCCGTATTCTATTAGGCGTGAAAGAATGATGCGGAGTACTTCGGGGTGGTCACGGCGCTTTTGGCCTTAGCGATAAGTCATCCACGTAAGATTCCACGATTTTATGAATTAGATCGTGAACTATGTATGTCATGGCCCGCTGGTACGTGCATGCTTGGCGTTCTTAAGACCGAATGGCATAACAGCGTAGCAATAGGTTCCCGAGGAGTTATAAAGGTGGTTTTAGCTTGATCTTGCTTGGATATTCGATTTGATTGTATCTCGAGAATCCATCCATGAGAGACAAGAGTTCAAAACCAGCTTTTGCATCAAAAATAACGTCCTATGGATGGTAATGGGAAATCGTCTTTAGGACATGCTTTGTTAATGTCCCGGAAATCTATGCAGATGCGTATCTTTCCATTCTTCTTGAGAACGGGAACGATGTTTGATACCCATTGGGAGTAGTCAACTGGCTTGATGAATCCTACCTGAAGGAGTTTTATTACCTCCTCTTTTACCATGAGGGCTACCTTGGGCTTCATAGGTCTTGATTTTTGCTTAATTGGCTTTGCATCTGATCTAGTGACGAGGTTGTGCACCGCAATGTGGGGTGCGACTCCTGTCATCTCTTTGTAATTAAATGCAAATGCCTTCTGATGTTCTTTGAGAACCTGAGTATGTATTTCTACTTCTTCTGGGGTTAATGAAGAACCTAGTTTTAATATCCTTGGTTCATTCTCTATCCCAATGTTGACATCGATTGTTTCTTCGATTAAAGAGGCGTTACCCTCTTCGAACTTCGGGTGGTGCTTTGGAGGTAGATCTATATCATCCCCATTTTCTATTGCGTATATGCTGAGTTCCCTTTGCGAGGAAGATCCGTTCTGGGATTTCAGTAGGAAGATGAATGCGGGATCGAGAGATAAATCTAGTGTGTGATAGGAGAGATGTAATCTT
>CM031239.1:949471429-949573302 GCA_018340775.1 Taxus wallichiana var. yunnanensis | reverse complement strand
ATACATGATTCTCTTTTCTAGAGAATTCGGGAAAGTTTCATCTTCGATTACTCATGCAAGCGCAGAGCGTGAAGTTCGCAAGAAATGGGAAGTTCGCATCGAGTGCCATATAACACTTGAAAAGGTGACATGCCGAGAGATCTCTTTGGGGGGTAATGCCGTCCGCCCACAAAGCATCGTGACAAAGACTTCAGGCCACATCCGCCGATTCTCATCTACTAATTTCCGTATGATGGTCACCAAGTTCTTATTCTGATTCCGCCCGACCATTTCCCGAGGGTAATAATCCGAGGCATGTGCTAAAGTTATCCCATATTCATAAAAAAACTAATAACTTCCGTGAGGAGAAGTTAGAAGCATTATCAAAGAACGATTTTGTTTGGAACGCCAAACCCGACAATGATATTTTCTTTTGATAAAACCGCAAGCCACCTCGAAGTGGAGTGCTTGATGGTATGGCTTCCACCCACTTGGTGAAGTAATCCGTTCTGTAAGGACATATTTATGTCCAGCACTCGATCGAGGATCGAGTGCGCTAATAAAATCAATTCCCCATTGCTCGAATGGTTCATTGATGATGACCGGCCTTAGGGGAAGGGCAGCCAACTTGGGCTTGCCCGAAAAATTCACGACAGGTTCACACTTTGCCACCAGTGCACCGCCGCAGATTGAAAGAGCATTGGCCAATAGTACTGGCTCGAATGATCTTGTGTCTTTGTCACTTAAGAAGAAAATGGCCTCCACAGCAGTGAATTGGAAAACTTTCCAGCAGGTTTACTACATGCCGGGGCTTGTCAACACATCGCAGGAAGACACCGTCTATCCCGCGCTTATATAAACCGTCATCCCAGATGACATATTTAGCTGCTCTGAGCTTTATAGTGCGCTTCTCCCTCGCAGTTAGGTGCATTGGGCATTCGCCGTAGGTAAGGAAGAAAGCAATGTCGGAGTACCACTCGTCACTAGTTGCAACAAATAGAACCAGAGGTAGAGAATCAGGCTCCTTTAGAGGGCTTTGCTCTTCGTTGGCACAATCTTCTTTTCCTTTAGGGCCTTCTAAATTTTCATTTTCAGCCATTAGCCGATGTGCCTTCGCCCTCACCACTGGTAGGTTTAATATCCAGGTCATATTCCTAGACCTTTGCGATCCAATTCCCTCTCAAGCTTCCTAACTCCTGCTGAGTTAGAATTGATTTTACCGCCGTGTCGTGACCAAAGCACCACCGTATGTGAGTTTAGAATGTAATACCTGAAATTCTTCATCGCTTTGACAACGGCAAAGGCATGCTTTTCCACCGAGTCATCTTCAACTCGTGAGGCTTCGAGGGGAGAACTCATGAATGCAATCGGGGATTCAATGTCTTCTGAATTCTTTTGCATTAAGATTGCAGACACAGTATGTTCCGATGCGTAGCTATACATGATGAAGTCCTTGGAGAAATCGGGACATACCAGGACTGGTGCATGGGCAACAGAAGTTTTTATTTCTTCAAATGACCTTTTCCCTTCTTCACTCCATCTGAAAGTTGGTGACCCCTTCATCATGTTCAGTATGTGGCGAGTCTTTTCAGCAAAGTCAGGAACAAAACGCCTAAGAAAGTTCACCTTCCGAAGAAAGAATGAACACCAGCCTTGCCAGAGGCGCAGTAAGGCTCGAATAGCCTTAACTCTTTCAATATCTATCTTTGTTCCTTCTTTGCTAACCACATGCCCTAAAGAACTTCCCTTCCGTAACTCCTAAAAACAGACTTTTTGGGATTTAGGAAATTCCATGTTCTCTGCACTGCCAATACTTGCTCCAAGTGATCACAATGATCACTTCGTTGTTTAGAGAACACGGTTAAGTCATCTAGATAAACTACAATGACTTTTCCCATCATACCTTTAAATGCGAAGTCCATGGCCCGTTGAAAAGTAAAGACTCGCATTAGTTAGGCCAAAAGGCATCCCGCTTTGTAGGCAAATGTACCCTGTGAGTAGTGAATGTTGTTTTGAATTGATCTTCAAAGCGAGACTTCAACTGAACAGAGCTCTCGAAAACCATCAAGCATGGACAACATTTCGATCCAGCTATCGTTGCAGTAACTTGATCCATTATCTAAGAGGGTAGTTATCTTCGGTGAAGCTTGATTCAAATTTCAAAGTCTACGATATGCGTATCTCGCCGCTTTTTCTTGCGCAGACCGGCACAATATTCGCCACCCAAGTGCTTGTGATGGATAGGGAAGATGATTCTCGCATCCAAGATCTTCTCGAATTTCGCTGGATGGTGCCCGAAATCTTAGGATTATAATGCCTTCAAGCAAAGGCTTTGACATCTTCTTTCACGGTATGTCATGCGCCTTGAACGTCCTTCGCTTCAAGGACTTTAGATCGGCATAGGACCATGCCAACACATCTATATATTTCTTCAAAGAACTTGACAAATTTCCGCTTTCTTCAAAGTGCAACATTTGCCAATGTTTACAAATCGGGTGTGCCTCGTAACCTATATTGATTGGTTCTGCCTTCGGGATGAGTCAGACTATCTCGCCTCTTCTTTTTCACAAAACGGTCATGCCTGTCAAACAGGCATTCCAGAGAAACCAGGCCCTTCGGAATTTTATTTCCTTTGAGCTGACATATGCCGTCTTTCTCCTCTGATTCATGGTTTTGACCGTTGATTGATTCACGGCATGTAGAGGTGGATCCTTCAAAATACAACTCATCAAAATGTTCTGATTTTTCTAGAAAGGCAATGAGGTGATTATCATCGTTGAATACTTGCCAATGCTGAGAGTTGTCTGGCACGCTCGGGCGGAAAACCACTTCAATGGTGTATTTGTTCGTTTTCAAACCCGGGTGCGGGAGCATGAGAGATGCCGAAACGGCCAATGAATCGGCCATGTCATTTTGAGCTCTTGGAATTGCCCCTATCGAAAAGGCATCAAATTCCTCAATGTTGTCCCATACTGCTACTAAGTAGTGCTCGAGCCTCTCATTTTTCACTTGGTAAATCCTTTTGACCGATTTACAACTAGCTCAAGATCACCTTGAACTTTCGATTTTTAATTCCTCTTTCCTTTCGCAGCTCTTGCATACCGAGCAACAATGAGATTCATACTCAAAGTATTGTTAGTGTTGAAAAACGCAACTTGAAAGAAAGAGGAATTACCTCTCTTCGGGAGATATAAGCACGATTCCAGCGCCACACCCACTAATCGCAAGAATCGCCATCAAATCGCAAGGTTCAGGTCTCATTAAGATCCTTTTCGAACAAAACGCCCTTTGCACTCGCTCTCGGTAGATAAGAAGTAGTTCCCCATCCCCGATGATTCAAAAAGGATTTGGGCTTTGGGGTCCTCGAGCTAAGAACAAGTACTTCTTTTGCGATTCTCGGTTCTAAAGTCCGCATCACACCTTCGACGGGTATTCTAGCTTTAGACCACCCATGTGAATTTCTCCGCCAACTTCGCCGCAGTAAACTCCTTCCTAGCAGTAATTCCATAGCCGGAATGTCAAAGAACGAGGACTGTCATTTTTACTCTTTTATCTGGGAAAGCCGCAAACGCAAATCGCGCGTCTTTGATTTGACCAATCAATGGCACTTGCTTGGTTTCCAATGAATAACATCTGCCGAACGGTTTGGTAAGAGTGAGGCCCAAAGCATGGGCGACTTTTCGCTGGCATGACGTTATCTAAGCTCCTAATCAATTATACAAATTGCTCAACTTATGGCCGTTGATTAGAGAGAGAGAGAGAAAGGTTCTATCTTACGATGCGATGCAGATGTCAAGCAACATTTATGCGGGATTTAGGGGGAGTGGAAAGGATTCCTTTGGGGAAACTCGCTTGACGTAATGACTGACTCAATATATTTAGTTAATCTTACAAGCTGTTCGGGATTTGACTGAAGGTACTCAGCTTCAGACATTTGGATCTTGGTCTTCTTAGCGTGATCTATAATATCAAACGCGGCCAAGGGTTGCGTTGGTGAGGGAATGAGTCCTTCACTTCGCGATGGTGGAACAGGGTTACTGATCTTGATAGGAATATGAGGGGGCTGATTCGGAGGAGAGATGGGCGGAAAAGACTTCTTTGGAAAAGACTTAAGCTGGGAATTGAGTAGGAAGAGGATTACCTCTTCTAGCAATGGTTGGAGGCACGTTTGACATGACCTTCTCCTTCTACACATGGGCAGCAACTTCCGCTTCCTTTCCTTACGAGTGGGTAAAACAGTACAGAGGATTGTCCGCGCCAGATAGCCCCAGTACTCTCTTCTTCATCAAATTCATCCTCATCAAATTCCATGTATCCAATAGTAGAGTCGCCAATGGCTCACCGACATCTTGATCATCTTCGTCTTGAGGCGAAGATTCTTCATAGTACTGCTCTTCCTCTTCAATTTCGGCCAAAGCATTGACCGGAGGAGCTTCAAGCGCCAACCGTGGAGCAGTTGCAGGTAGACGCGGTCTTTGTGAAACATTGTTGGGAACGAAACTCCTTCGTGGAACGTCTCGGTATGAAGAACTAGGAGCCTGGGCCAACTGCTTTTTTAATGCGAGCAGATCATTCGCCATCTTTTGGAATGCCGGATCAGACGAAGTAGCAGGCGAGGGATCTGAAGATTTGGACTTTGATGATTCCTTTCTCAACTCGCCAGATATTATCAAATTGTCTTCTATCCGGATGGCAGCAGCCTGAGCGAGAGGTAGAGTAGCTACGCTTCTCAAGGAGCAAGAAGCCGACTTTTGAGCTCATGGCGTTCACGAAGAAACACTTCGATTCTCCTGTCGAAGCATGGCAAGAGGGACACGGTTGATTAATGCATCAACCGGGCGACAAAATCACGCATAGTCTCATTGGCCTCTTTCTTCGTGTGAGTGATCCGTGATAACAACACAAATGCATCTTTCAAGGCTCAGATTCTGTCTTCAAAAGCTTCTCGCAAGGTTGCCCAACTAGTGATAGATGCGGCCAAGCAAATGCTCAAACCATTCATTTGCGGGCCCTTGTAGAGTTTTAAAAGGCGAACCGACACATCTTCGTGAGTCACGCCCAAAATATCATGCATGACATAATGAAAGCAGATATGTGGGAATCCGTGCTTTGATTTCCGCTCCCGTCGAATTTAGGAAAATTCTTTCTGTTTCCGTGAGGGAGCGCGTGAACTGGATGTGGTAATGCGAGAGGACCCATAGCATTTCCCCATGGTACCGCCATTTGAAAGGCTGGAAAAAGCACACGAGCTGGGAGGGTGGTTCCACTGAGCAGCAAGGCACTACAAAGGGATGTAGATGCTCCTTGTAAAAGACTTTTTCTTCGTGGAGGTGAGACACTCCTGGATGACCAAACTAACCGAGCTTAACGCAAAAACGTGCTTGTTACGCTGAAATTGTGCCTTTGAAGCAGATCGAAAGTAGGATCAACTTCTCCACGGGCTCTCCTGCTGCGCGTAAAAGGTTCACTTGCCAGCGTACCTTCCAGATCTGCGATATTATGGCGCAGATTTAAACTTTATTTTTGGGTGTACTTGCTGATTTTCTCGGTTTTCTCACAAAAACCAAAGATCACTTTTCTAGATATTTAGAAACTATCCTCTTCAAAACCGATCATGTTAATGACAAATAATAATGAGGATAAGATGGCAGGAAGAATAGCAGTTGATTTTCGATTTGATCTTTACTTTTCGAGGGTTTCAAACTTTTTAGAAAACAATAAAAACTCGGATCTACTAAAAATGTTAACTTTGATAAAAACTCAAATAACTAAAGATCTCAGAATTCAGGCCCGATCTATGGATTTCGAAGAAAATTTTCAATTTCTGGCACTTTTGCAAATTTTTGGATTTTCAACAAAAGTTCGATTTGATAACGGCAAAGCGATTTTCTTATATTTTTCTCGATTTATTATTATATCACCACCATAGATCCGATGATCTATTCGATCCCCAGGAGTCGCCAAAAACTGTTGGTCCGAAAATCTGACGCGTGGATGATCTATGGATAGACGAGCCAACAGTGTGCAGGGCTTAGCCCCTCTTTGAGACAGCAAAGTGAAACTGGTTTATTGCTATTTCTACTAGCAGGAACCTATGCAAGTCTCACAGATTCGCGCTTCGGGGTCGGGATCTCATCCCAGTAGAGTGTTCAGTGCGAAAAGAAAGGAATGAAAGAGGGAGAAGAGAAAGAACAGATCCGAAGGGAGAAAAGAAATGAATTCCAAAGCAGAAAGGTCAGAAGATTTATGTTTTTAGTTTGGTAGTAAACAGAGCCAAACCTACTTGCATAAATAAACAAAGCAATACTGATAAACAAATGACGGAAAAGTAGATATGAATCCAACAGATTAAACACATACAGATCTAACGTAAGAAAGATCTAATGTATAACACAGCTATTGAGCACAAAGTCTGAATAATTGTATTACTGTTCTTTTCTGTTACAAGAAAGCTCAAAGTCTTTCTCTCCTCACTTCTATTTCTATCTAAAAAATGTTCACCCCGAATACAACAAGTATTCTCATATTTATAGAAGATGAGGGAGAGAGAAGGCAAAATGGAGCCAACCACTTATTTACAAAGATATTTACAAAATATCTAAAAGTCATGTTGACTTTGACAACTTGGTGGATGACATCATCCCATGATGCAACATGGATGATGTCATCATTTGTGTCAACACATTTTAGACATTTCGAAAAGAAAGTCGGAGAATAGAGAGAAGAAGAAGAAGAAGAAGAAGAAGAAGAAGAAGCTACTCATCATCATCATCCCGCGGCCGGAAAGGGGTTGCTCTGCTTTCGATGCCGCCTTCTGTGATGATATGTGGAACTCGAGCGCCGTATTCCAAAACTTGCTAATCATCGCCCAAATTGATCTGTGATGGATCCTCAGGCTGCTTCACCGATCGCTTCGCAAGTCTCCCGCCTTGCCTATGAGCTTTTCGGGAGTTTGGAATAATCTTTCTCCGCCTCGATAAGGAACCCGATGAAGTCCCTACAGCGCAAGAGGTTGTTGATAGATTCAAAGGTCGAATGTGACCTCCGCCCCGTCCGAGAAGCTATCTCCTCAAGATCCGGATAGTGTCATCACCGATCTCAAGGTAAGGGAAGGAGTGAGCAACCCCGAGTCATGGCGAGGACAATTTTCTCCATTTGATGCATCGATCCAGTGGCTTCTTCCTTTACCTTGTCTATCTTTTCTAAAACAAATTCCAACTGATCTATCCGATAGTCCAGCAGTGGACATAGTTTGTTGAGGGCCCTCGATGACCGAAGACTCCGAACTTGACTGCATCTTCGACTCAACAATCGAACATTTGTTGGAAGGTCTCGTGGCCGGAGTCTAGCATGTTCTAACTCTTCTTCGATATCGACCGCTAATGCTTGGAGTTCCTTATTCGCCTTCTCGATGTTTAGGTATAAACCGATATACTCTGCGATTACTCTTTCACTATCCTGAGGATCCGGCTCCTCCAAGTAGAAAATACCATACCCCGCCGCCGATCTTTGAATACTCATTGATCTTCTCCTGACTGAGCAGCTCAGGAGTCTCGGTGGCAGTTGTGGGAGGTGCACTTCCCATCTTCTGTAAGGCTTGAAGCAGGTACTTGTTCTGCTCCTTCAGCAGCCTTTTCTCCTCTTTCATTTCCTGAAGCTTTTTGCAGAGTGCATCAATCATGAAAGAGCTTCCCCGGAGACTTTCAGAGGATGTCCCCATGTGACTTGGGTCACGGTGAAACTGGTCTTGAGACAGATCTTCTTTCTCTTTGAGGGGGTCGGGGTACGCTATTTCCATGACTCTCTCACTGCAGCGCTCTTCGAGAAGCGTGTAACCAGCTTTGTGCTTCTTTGCTCCTTTAGTCGAAATGACGAAAAGTCCATCTGAGCGATGGGGACTTTCCTCTTTGTTGGCTCACCATGGCCGAGAGATCCAAGTTGGTCCTATAGAAGAAGGACCAGAGACAGAGGGGGAGGCAAAGAACGGTAGAAGAGGGAAAACGTGGAGACACGCGGCGCATGCATGGAAAGAATAGCCAAGAAATGTCCACGGGAGGAAGGGAAACCGCAATCGCAGTAAGACATAGGAAGGGAAGGGAGCCTTGGAGATGAGGGAAGAAATAGAGGAAGACAAATCAGCGAGGGAGGAGAAGATAGATGAAGAGGCAGGGGAAAGGGTAGAAGAAGGGGCAGAGGACACGACCAAAGGGGTGGTCGTTTGAGTCACTCGAGGAGGGGAAGGAAGAGAAGAAGAAGGGATAGAAGGGACCTCTGAAGTTGTAGCGACGCCGACATCCTGGGTGGATGGGCGTATAGGACTATCCTCTGTCAATTCTTCATCAAGAGTTATAACTTGTTCTGGCTCTGAGGGAAGAGGACTTTCAGGGGCTTCCTCCTGAATGGTGCTAGGTTCACCTTCTGCACCTTTGCCTTTCAGCTGCTTCTTTGACCTTGGAGGTGCGTTGCCCAAAGGGGAAGTTGTGAAATCTACCCCGAGGTAGATTAGTCCGTTCATGCGGCACCAATGCTCTGTTCTCCGCATAGTCTCCTTGACCCTCTCCTCAATTGTTTGAGGAGCCTTGTTCTGTCAATGGCCGGGAAGGGCCAATTGTCCCCATCTATGTCATTATACACCTTATCTACTTCATCTTCCGTAGTCCGAAGCCTTCGGGGACAATGGCCACTCCGTATTGATGATTTCCGCCAATGCTAAGCGAGAGTGATCCTTTCTTTCGAGTTCCGCCTACATGGAGAACGTCAATGTAAATATCCTCATTTGAGGGACATGGATCGGATCGAGCCGCTTTGTGGCAGCAGCTTCTTCGGGTCGAAGGTAGGCCTGGCAGGAAGTCATGCTTCAAATTGAGTAGCTCCACCTCTCGCGAACATTTCCTTCGCCTTATGGTGGGTGGAGCATGTGTATCGCCCACTTTGAGGGGGAAAGGAGTTCCACCCTTCTTTCTTTTGAGGCACTTCTCATGGTATGTGACCACCGCCTTGACAGCTTCTAGTAGAATCAACTTAGGCCCAAGATATCTTGGTAGCTCCGGTTGGCTCTCCCAAAAAGTTGGCAGCCCGACGATAGGTGAACGTGGGAAATTGGGTGAACAGGCCCCCATTTCTCTCGGATCGCCACTATGTTTTTGGTCGTCCATTATGAGTCATGTTTGGCCTCGCAGGCATATGACATGATGAAGAATGCATCGTTAACTTTGCGAAATGTTGGATGCTATTCTCCACCTCACCGGGTAGTAATCAAATATCTTGCCTCGAGGCCATACTCCACTTCGGTTCAGCCCCGGATAATCCCTCGCCGATGCTGCAGCGTAGACTACATAGGAGTTCATATGGAACACTCCTGTTGTGGCGAACTGTTGTCAGATTCGCCGAGATATGGTGTCGCTTATTATTTCCCCCAAAGAAAAGCGCTGATCGGGCAAATTCTTATTCATTGTCTCCTGTGTACCGCAAAGATCCACTTATGGAAATAGTGGGCATCCAAAGCCCAAGACTCGCTCAGAAAGTGATAGATTCACCGAGTTCCTCTCGAGAAATCACTTGGTGGATAGTCCGAGGCCACCGGTCACCACCTTCTTGTTCTTTAGGTAGACCTCATTCATCAACCGCATGCACCGGGTCTTCGTTGTCTTCCTGTGCCTTGATGCATTCTCGTTGGCTAACACCACGAAATTTCTGGTGATGAGGGATGCCAAGTATCAACTCAAAATGACGGCAAAGTGAGGTTTATGCACGCCTCGCCCTTACTATTTTCGACACATCTCGGTGTCTTTGTTGTAATATCGCGCAATCACCATCATGAATTCGTTGTTCGACAGGCCGACGGGGATTCCTCCGGCAAGTGCAGTGGCACCGCTATTAACTTGTCCATCCATGGACTTCTCAGAACTTTCTCGAGTCCTAACCTGA
Organism: Taxus wallichiana var. yunnanensis; assembly: GCA_018340775.1. Lineage (NCBI taxonomy): Eukaryota > Viridiplantae > Streptophyta > Pinopsida > Cupressales > Taxaceae > Taxus > Taxus wallichiana. The sequence goes on along the minus strand of CM031239.1, from coordinate 949,563,396 downwards.
ATTCCTCCATGTCAATGTGACCCAACCCGAGTCTCGACATCCATACCGCACTCACTCGTGATTCGGGCATCCTGACCCTCTGATATTTGTATTTCATCTCTTCTTCTGTCAGCTTAGCCTTTCCTCTTGGTTTGGTGGGTTTCTTGCTTGACGTAGACATGTGTTCTTTCGAACTCAGCTGCTGATCTTAGATATATAGCAAAATTGAGAGCGGGTCCACAGGGCGACGAAAACGACGAAGCAGAGGCTGACAAGTCCAGAGTGATCACGTGCTCGACAAAAAGAATGAAAATGACATTGGGCGCGCACTGATATATATAGAAAAACTTGTCATCAATGCGCCAACCACTTTTGAAATGGCGCATGAAAGTTGCTGTCGACAGGAGAAAGCGTGCGCCCTTTGGCGCACCAAAACTTTGTGTCATGACAACAGATTATAAAAGCCCTTTGGCGCACCGAAAAGTGGAGCAACAAAAGCAATGTCAACAATAAGGCGCATGCGCCTTGGCGCACGCAAAATAGACTCAACATCCTTTGGCGCACCGAAAGATGTGTTAACATGGAAAACCATGCGCCAAAGGCTTTTAAGGGGGCGCATCAAAAGCTAGTGTTACAAGGAAAATCCATGCGCCCAGCCAAAAAAGGCTCAAAAAGACTAAGTTCGAAAACTAGATTTCCCGGGAAGGGATTTTACAATCTTTCGAACTCGAAGGATCCCTAACGAGGGATCGAAACAAAATTTTCGGTATGGTTATCGGTAAAATTGCCCTTGTCAATTTTACGGGATAACAAGATGCAAATCAAAGCATGGTGTAAAGTTGGAAGATAGTACTTAGTCTTATTTATAGTTTTTCCTTTGAGGAAAACTTGCATCTTGGTGCATGTGGGACTAAAAGTACAAAGAAGATTAAGAATTTTTTAATCATGATTAAGCTTTGCTAATCACAATTAGTGAATTATCAAGTGATTAGGATGTGAGGAGCCTTAATCAACCGCTTAGGGTCAATTAGGAGGCTAGGATAAGCTTTTGAAGCTTACTTTGAGACGTTGTGGAAGGAAGTGGGGTGATTTTGAGTGGTTGGAAGAGGGGTTTAAGCCAATAATAGGGTATATTGACCAAAACAAGGGTAAAATAGGCTTAATTAGCTAATAATCGCTAATTGTCTGTTTTGAAGAGGATTTTGACTTACGATTTGTCATAAAGTGGCATCCTAAATGCAAAAGAGGTTAGGAAATCAACAATGTGTTGTTAATTGGCCAAAATGGTAAGAAACGTTAGTTAATTAGCGAAATCACTAATTATAATGGAATTGGTAAGAATGAGAGTGATTTGCGTGCGTTTGGCAATAAGATTGCAAAAATGGAATTTAGGTGTCTACATTTGCCCCTGTTTGAGGTGAAGTAAGTGACTTCACTTCAAATATAGTAGACAAACATAAACAAGTAAATTTTTGAAGAAAAATTAGTAGAATGAAGGATGCCCCCTCAAGTGTCGATGGGGTGATAGAAGAAGTCAATCGATGATCGAAAACATGATTGAAATGGATAGAAGAAGAAGGATAGGGATAAACATGGTTGTTATTGCCCCAAGTGATTTGGAAGAAAAATTAGTAGTGATAATAAATGATAGTGGAGGATATAGAAATGATAATGGAGAATATAGGACAAGCCCAATCTTTGTATCCAATCTTTCAATAAGCAACTTTGTTGTATCATTTTTCCCCTAGATCTACATCATCGGCCTTTATTAAAATAAACAAAAGTGTAAGATAACATGAAAAGCTAAATTACTAACATTTGTTTATTGCTAAAAATACGTAACTCCATGCAACATACATAATGTAATGCAATACGAGAAAGTAAAATGATGCTTAACTCCATGCAACATACATAATGCAATGTAATATGAGAAAGTAAACCAGCTAACCTAATAGAGAAATAAGTACAATCACACATACTCAAACAAACAACGTTCAAGATAGTTACACCAATGTTTTTGTTATCAAGCTTTAGTTCCCAAATGTTCGTGTTTTAATGACAAGGGTTAAAAATGGTGCCCCAAACAAGGATACATGCGAGGGGAATAACGAAGGACACAAGTAGTCCCATGGAAATATTTTGTGCGATATGACATGATCTCTGAAAACTCACTATGCATGGGAGTACCGACATATTAAGTAAGCCAACTTTGTTAATGGAGGTAGATCACGATGATCCACAAGTTGTTTGAGACAAGAATAAACAAGAACCTAAGAAATATGTTTTTGTAGGACAAATTTTGATGTTCGAGGACAATGCATTTGATACAAGCTTTAATTGTGTGCATGTCATTTACCAATTTTGATTTTTTACAATTTTTTTATTTTTGATGATTATTTGGATGTTTTGATATTTTTGACTAACATATTTGAATGTTTTGGGATTTTGAAACATATTTAAATGTTTTTTTATTTTGAAACATATTTGAATGTTTTTTGAATTTTGAAACATATTTGAATGTTTTTTAATTTTTAAACATATTTGAATGTTTTTTATTTTTTAGAAGTTTTCTGAAGCTATGTACAAGAAATGAAGAAACGTGGATGCCCCAACGATAGATGGGATGTACAAGGGCAGAATGCCATGCGTATGCATAAGAAAGTGAAGATGTGAAATTTCCCCAGTGTTAGATGGGAATATTCAAAGGCAAACTCTTCATGCGTAGAATTTGGATCAGGGCCAATATAGATAGGTTCAACATGATGATGAATGTAACCCAATGACGTGTTAGGAAGGAGCAAGGATGCCCCCAACGTAAGCTGGCCAAGAAGCACATGATAAAATGAAGTGGAAGATTTTTTTGTGAAGGGGACAAAGGTGTCCGTAAACATGGCAAAAAGGCAATCTTATACACATGGATGTTTTGAACAAGTAGAAGAACAAGTGAATGTGAATGAATGTAGCTTAGAAGCCTTACGATGAAGAAGTGATTAGCCAAAGGCACGAATCATGAGACAAGATACAAACTAGAGTAAGAGTCTGAACAAGGTCAAAAAAATATACACTTGGTAACATACTAATCATGTTTTCTCATAGAGATCTAGTGTGTGCATGTGGAATTTATTACCTCTTAGAGGGAAGATTTGATAGACAACAAGTGAAGACACCCTAGCCAATGTGTAGGAATGATTTATTTTTCAAAGTTGATTTTTTTTGTGAATGGATTGTGGAAGGAGAGTCATACATTGATCTCGCTACCAGCCATGCATCCATAGCCTCAACGAAGATGCATTTGATTCTAATTGCAACATTGCTCTACTATCAGTCAGTGTCCATAGCCCCGATAGAGATTGGAAATACCCCAAGAGAGAGTTATATATCAATTTGCTTTTGCTTTTAGCTTTGGCTTTTTGATTTGATTGATTTTGTTTTGCTTTTTGAAAAATTATTTCAGCTCTCTTGTTTGACAAGGGGTTAAGAACCACTGATGGCTTGATGGAAGGAGGTGGAAGTGCTTGTGATGATGACATTGGATAGTGTCAACAAATATGTCCAAAATTTCTTCGCAACAAGTTTTTAGATGTTGATTGTGATAGGATCTCTAAGAGGTTAGTCATTCTTTAATTTACCAAGGTGATGAAAGACCAAGGCCAAACGGATACCATAGAGATAAATGTCGTAAAATACATGTGAATAGGCTAACCAAAATATCACCGAAGGGATGAAAATGGTAGGAAGACTTGCAGAAGAAGAGCAAGAAAGGAAGAAAGAACATCCATGTGTATGTAATACCTGATTGTAATGTGTTGTTTTCGTTTACCTTTGATATTTTTTGAAATGTTTTCTTATTTTTTCTTATTTTTTCTTTTTTGAAAAGGTGGTGGATGACAAGGTCACTTGGCGTGATAAGATCCAACAAAAATGTTAGTAATTTCCTTGATAAGGAATACTAGGCATGTTTGTTTATCAAGATTCATATTATCCCCGATCTCGATGATCGTGGTGAGCTCATACTCAATAGATGATTACAATTTATCATGAAACGTGGATTTTGTTGTTGGGAGATTGAGTTCCCTATCCAATGTTTTATGCACTTTGCGCCATACTTGATGGGTGTGTTGATGTACATTTTTAATTGTGTTTGATTCTAAACTTTAAGATCATTTGAATTGTTGGGAGCTTTAGAGCTCTTAGAAGTTTTAATCTTAGTTGGATGAAGGAATCGTTTGGGTTTCCTATAAGCTATACATGTGACTTGTCTGATCTCGAGAAGTAGGAGAAGAAAGTGGACGAATAGAATTGATGTGAGAAATGATGGTGGGCTTGCCACAATCATTGATATAAGGAAAATGTGATGGATGTAAGGATATAGTCTAAGAATTAAATAAGATGGGCTACTTAGGAGGTGTCCCATAGACTGAAGATAAAGGACTACTAGGATGTGGCCCTAAGATAAAAGATGAAGGACTGCCTGGAGGTGTCCCATAGATATAAGATGATGGAGGTGTCCCATAGATAGAAGATGATGGGCTACTTGGACATGGCCCAAGAATCAAAGATGAGGGATTTCTAGGACGTGCCCCCAGTATAGATGAAGAGGGGCTACCCTAGAGGTGAGCCACATATAGAAGAAAATGGGCTACCAAGAGGTGAGCCACACATAGATGATGAAGGGATACTTGGAGGTGCCCCACATATAGAAGCAAATGATGGGCTACCAGGTGGTGACCCAAGGTGAGAATAAAATGGGCTACCAGAAGGTGAGCCACAAATAGATGATGAAGGGAAACTTGGAGGTGCCCCACATATAGAAGTAGATGATGGGCTACCAGGTGGTGACCCAAGGTGAGATTGCGATTGAGGAATCATGCTATGCAAAGAAGGATGTGAAGAAAAGATAGGATCTTCCTCAATGGTCTTAGGATCTTCCTTAGTATTCTGACAAAAGGAATCAATTTATTCTTCCCAATACACAAGCATATCGAAGTCAAGATTAAATCCTTGATTGTAATCCTCTAGGGGAATGTCATCATGTGACCCCAAGAATTTCGTGATCATCTCCTCATCTCGAGATGAATCAATCGGTAGGGGTATTTGTTCTTGACCATAGGAGGTTGATTAGAAGAAATGGTCCAACTAGTGTGGAAGATTGAGAAGATGATGACTCAAGAGATGAAGTAGATTTGGATCTAGATGTCTTGCAAGTAGAAGAAGATGTAGATTTAGAACTGATTGGCATTGGATTTCCTAGAAGATGACATATTTACGGAAACAACGAGGATCACATAGAAACTCAACATATGATTGCGACATAGGAGTCATCTGAGGTGTTTGCGATATATGTCAACTTAGATGATTGTGACATAAGAGTCAAATTAGGTGATTGCGACATGAGTGCCGACTTAGAAGATTGTGACATGGGATTCGACTTAGGAGATTGCGACATGAGTGTCGAATTAGATGAATGTGATGTAAATGTTGATCGAGAGATGAATTTGGGGTCACCTAGATCTTCAATGGAGGAGGAGTTGTCGAGGCAACAAATAAGGGAGGTCTTGCAAAGTAAGGGAGGACCGTGACTCAAGAACCAAATTATATGTTTGATTGATGAGACTTGGGGCCGCACAAATATTCAAAGGAGGAAGATGTCATTTAGGTGACTGATAAGGGGAGTCCTACAAAGAAAGGGAGGACTGTGACTTAAGATTCGAATGAAGTGAATAACTCTAATGAGAATTTTCAGAAGATCGAGGTGAATGAAGAATCAGAATAATAGTTTGGATGGAATTAGAAGAAGAGTGGGAGGAACCTGAATAATAATTTAGATCAAAAGCATCCAAACCATACCACCGACTATGAGATGAAGGTGGGGAACAGGGTACCGAATGGGTTCTCTAACATGAAGAACCAAATGAGGCTTAGCCATGATGGGCATCCTTTGATGGGAATTGAAACTTTGATTCCTTAGTGTCATATGTATAAGGAACCTCACGATAGTTGGTCATTGTTGGTGTTTGTGGGATACAAATGTCTAGACCGAGATAGTGTGATTGAACTCCTTCAATTGGAATGAAGTCCTATGTCGATTTGGGCAGCACAACGAAAACCAACTAGACATTTGGCAAACATGGGCCCTAGGACAAACCAAGTGGCGTAACGACGTCAAATCGTTACAAAGAATACCAAACAATAAATGGTCATGAATCCAAAGGATCAATATGAACCTAAGGACACCAAAGAATAAAGAATGACCTACCCTAACAAGGTAATATATGACATGATTTTTTCTAAGACAATACAATGACGTATAAAACTCAAATTTAGTCACAACAAAAGTTTACTCCCTATGTTTTTTTGAGATAGGTTTGAAACAAAATAGTGACAACACAATATCACCAAGTTAGGTCAAGTTTGAAACAAACAAGACCTAAATGATAAGAGATGTGTTGACGCGATCCTCTAACAAGGTATACTAAAAACTAGTTTCTAAACACTAACAAATTCTAAGTCTTGTAAAATGGACGATACAAATGTGAGCAAAGTGTAATAACACTATTTGGACACGTTAATCAAGCTTTGTAAGAAAGTAAGATTTTAGTATCAAAATGGCATTATAGCGATGTAAAAAGTAACCTCAACACTTACAAAACTCAAGACAAAGATAGGATGTAAAAACTATGCCTAAGTATATCAAGGAATTATTATGCATGCGAGCAACATAATGATACAATATAGAGATTTAGGTCAAGTTTCACAATGGAAACAAGACGTAAATATCACAATTATATGGCTATAATGCGGGAAGCGTAACAACTCAAAAGAAGACAATGATGATATCACCTAACTACAAATGATAATAAGTCTAAATATGGGTTTGAGACAAAGGGGGCTACTAGAATGTGATGTACGTACCATTCACACTTTCAACTCTTACATTCTGGCATTGCAACCTAGTCATGCAAGAAGACTACAAAAGTGGTGGACGATTATTTCTAGTAGGTATCATGTATATGTTGTTTTCTTTTGTCCCAAAATGGGCAATAAGAAAATAAAGGTGTAAACCAAGTGGTGTTGAAAAATACTTGGTGTAACTTTGGCAGAGTTTCACCTTGTCTTAGGACAAGTGAAAAACTAGGTCAAAGTAACACTAAATAGATTTCGTGATGAAATGTCACGTGGTTTCAACTTTAAGATATTCTTTCCCTTGTTAAAAAACAAGAGTTTGAATCTAACAAATTTGTCACTTTGTGAGAGCTCTCAAGTATAACAACTAAGACAAAATTGGCTCCAAGCCGACAAGCTTTCCTAGGGGTTCTCTCTCTATGTGTCACAAGTTTATTTCTCATGAGCTTGGTTTACCAAGGTTTCCCAAGGAGTATCTGACTTTACTTTACCCCCTTCTAATACAATGAACAACTAGTGCGTTCATGTATTATCACTGGGGTCGTAATGGAAATAACTTTGACTCTAATCTTTCAAGGCATACTAGTCAATTTGGTAGTGTGGAGCACTTTCCTGTTTCATTCACAAGGTTCCCTCTTGCGTGAACTAATTTAGGGTTCCTAGGACCACCCCATTGTTGTAGCTTAAGGCTTATGCCAAAGGGGTTATGTCCTAGTTTAAAGCGGACGAGTCGTAGCTCTTAATCGAAACCTGTAATATAATGTTTTGAATTTGTGTGTTGGTGTTTTTTATCTTTTGGATTAAGCAAGAAATTTGGTTTAGACCATCGTTGGCTACCTACAACACACGTGAATGTTAGAATTTGGTTTGAAGAGAGCCCTTCTTTCTTTGACAAGTGTTTTAGGTCCTTCACACAAATGGTTAGTAGTTCAAAAAGATTCACAATATCATAGAAAGATAGCAATGAAAATACTTGTAAATCAACTAGCTACCATCAAATTTTGCAAAAACAAGGTTTATTCCCAATTAATCCAAGTGCTTCTTAATGAAAAAATAAAATTTCTTTTGGTTCCCAAGATCACACTAGGTGCAAGGGAAGAGCATACACAAATTTTAGCCTTGATTATTTATCAAGTGAAAAAGCTCTTAAACTAAAAGATCAAGTACATTTAAAAATGAAAATTTATTCCCTTAAGCACAAAATGAATGATGATTGTTCCTACTTACTCCCAAGAAGCAAAAAGTGGTTTAGAGGTGTTTTTGATTCTCAAGATCACACTAGGTGCAAGAGAAGAGCATACACAACCCTATTCCAAACTCAAACAAAGTATGAAAACATAATCACTCATCAAACCCTAAGCCAATTTAATAAAAATCCCTTATCAAACCCTAAGGCAATTTTGTTAGGAATATTGCTCTAAAATCTAAAATTGACAAAAACAACAACTAAAAACCTTTAAAAATGATAGAGATCCTAAAAATCAAAAATTGAAAATTTGAAGTTTAAGAAAATTTTACCTTAGTGCACAGTGCACTCTGTAGAGCATGGAGCACATCTGTAGAGCATGGGCGCACCCAATAGTGCACATGCACACACAATATTGCATAGGTGCATCCTCTGTCAATTTTACATAGTCAAGTGATGCAAAGGCCCAAAGTGAGGCGTAGGCGCACCCAATGATGCACATGCACAAGTTACACTCAGAGACCAAAATCTAGTGTTGCATAGGTGCACCCAATAGTGCACATGTGTAGGTTGCACAAGAACATGTACACACGCACTGTTTTGTGCACAGTGCCCTTTGTTGCACAGGTGCACACCCTTTCCTGTAGATGCTCAAAATCTAAGTTTTGAAGAGAATTTCTTGAAAAAGATCAAAACTTTGGCATTTTGAGGAAATTTTGACAGGGCTTCACCTCCTTATATCCTACAAAGAACATGAAAACACAACTTCTACTACTAATCTAGTTGAAACAACTACCTAGCTTGAAAATTGATCTACAAAACTTTGAAAATTACTCTAAAACTTTGAAATTAATCTAAAAATCTTGAGAAACTAATCTAAAAAGCTTGAAAGTACTCTAGAAAGCTTGAAATTAAACTAGAAAACTTGAAATTAATCTAGGAAACTTGAAGCTAAGCTAGAAAAATTGAAATGAAAAACTTTTAAACTAAGTTAAAAAGCTTTAAAATTGAATGCAATGGGGTATTGTCCCATCGGGCGTGCCAAATGAAAGCACCCTAAACTTTTACAAGCAAATTGACATGACTAATTAAGGAAGGCTAACACCATTTCCACCTCTAGTCAAGGCTCTAAGTCTAGGAATGTAACACTAAAGATAAAAGCTTAATGGAATGTTAACTAACATGAATATAATTCAAAATCTAGCTAATCATGCCTACTAATATATTGAATTGCTAAACTAACAAAGACCTAAATAGATCTAAGAGGGAAATCAAATTGGTATGGTTGCTACTCCAAACAAGGTGAAATGGCCTCTCCAAATGACTACAAGGTCATTTTGGATATCCATCTACTAACCCCATTGAAGACTTTAGGCAAGGATTGAGCTTGGCTATAAATCATATTTCTTATATGAGATGCAAATCAAAGCATGGTGTAAAATGGAAGATAGTACTTAGTCTTATTTATAGTTTTTCCTTTGAGGAAAACTTACATCTGTGATGTACGCAGGCTAAAAGTACAAAGAAGATTAAGAATTTCTAATCATGATTAAGTTTTACTAATCACAATTAGTGAATTATCAAGTTATTAGGATGTGAGGAGCCTTAATCAATTGCTTAGGGTTAATTAGGAGGCTAGGACAAGCTTTTGAAGCTTGTTGAGACGTTGTGGAAGGAAGTGGGGTGATTTTGAGTGGTTATAAGAGGAGTTTAAGCCAATAATAGGTATGTTGACCAAAACAAGGGTAAAATAGGCTTAATTAGCTAATAAATGATAATTGTGTGTTGGAAGAGGATTGTGTTTACGATTTGTTGTAAAGTGGCATCCTGAATGCGAAAGAAACAACAATGTGTTGTTAATTGGTGAAATGGTAAGAAACATAATTTAATTAGCGAAAATAACTAATTATAATGAAATTGGTAAGAATGAGAGTGATTTACATGCATTTTGCAATAAGATTGCGTAAAGCGGAATTTAGGTGTCTACAATATCCAAGCTAAATAGCTTAATAAAAACTTTACAAATTTGGAGGAGTTCACACAAAAAGAGAACATCATGGATGAGTTTCTTATTTCATATAAGACTAAGAGTTCTTCTCGAATCCATTCAAAGAGCCCATGCAATGAGACCTTTGACAAACTAAAGAGAGATAATTTTTGAGGTGAAAATCTCGTAATGGGCAAATTTTGATAAGGAGGATTACACGCAAATTATGGTTGAGGAGATAATATCTTTGAGTTGCCATGTCAAGGAACCATCTCGATGGAGGTCGTAAAAGAATACAAGGACCTCCTTTAATCCTAAATGCATGTACCCAAGCCAACAATGAACCAACACCCCATACACTGGAGAAATTCATATAAGAAAAAGACACCATACATGACTTTTATTATATTATGGCCCAAGGATGTTTAGTCATTTTCATCCGAGGAGGAGGAAAATGAAATTTTGTGAGCCCTTTTTATGGGGTTGAGCACAAGGAGGATGATCCTTCCAAAGGATATGTTATCTTTACTTTAAAAGGCAGTGTCTAATTAGACATCAAGCCATCTCAAAGCCTAACTCAAAGTTACCGTTGGTCATGCTCATTACAAAGCATGAGGATGAACTTCAACACACCAAATTTTGACTAGTGCACCTCGTAAGCAAATGACCGATGGAGAGGGGGTGTATTTTTTTAACACGACTAATATTTTGAGGGAAAAGGAACATCAAGCCCCCTTCTTGCTCATGCCACTTACCGTGGGCACCAAAAGCTCATTACATAGTTGATCATCACCAAAAAGGGAAGCTACTTCTCTCAACCTACTGATTGGCATAAATTTATTTACATCATTGTCATATTAGGTTAGGATAGGTTTTCTTTTTTAGAATAAGTGTTGTTACACGCCTTGGCAGCTGCGCTTTAAAAGTGCATGTGTTTCCCATTTTCATGCATAAATTTTGTTGTGCATTGTTTTGGAGGTTGTTATTTTCAAAGTTCATAACAAAGAAGATGGAATGTTTAAGGGGTTTCTAAAATTTAGATATTTCAATTGTTTTTATGTTGACTTTGGTGAAGGTAATTGTTCCTTCACTTTAATTAATCATTTATCAAACCAGGTGGTATCCAAATGTTGTATGTTATAGGAAAAGAGGGAAACACATTTCTAACAATCTTTCTATCTAACTTTCAAGAAACAAACATTTGAAAGATGTTGTAAATCTGAAAATAATTTTAAACTATTTAATCAAATGTATGAGAATAACAAGTGAATTTGAACTATGCTACATAATCTATTAATTTTACAACCTTAACTATAAGAAGACAAATTTAATTTAATATAAAATAATGTTATGTTAAAAATACCAAAAACATCCTTCTCCTGGGTAAGAGTGATCCTCGCTTCTTCCCTTATATCCGCTTTAAACTTTATTAATAATCAACGACATTGATATGCAATAATTGTAATTGTATTAATCGGCTCACTATTTCTTACAAAAGATAAAAATATGAGAGACAAATAATGATTCCTTCAAGTTTACAAAGAGGTGTTTCAGAGGATACTCAAGTCAAATCTTTCAGCCTCTCGAGGATGTAAAATTGTTTACTACACTCATAACAACTTACTATAAAGAAAAGTCCTAATAAGACTAGACTATGAATCCAACCTACTAAATGACAAGTGGAGACTACTACTAATATACTACTCCTAAAACAATAAGAACTTAACAAATTAGAATCGACAAGTAGGACTCGTGTATAAAAGATGGGAGCATGTCCCATTTCTTCTTTCTTACTAACTATTAAATAAATGGCATTTTACTACCATGTGTCCAACCGTTTTAAGCAAATAACTATTCCTCTAGATCTTTTTGGATTTCCAAATATTATTCAATAACCTCCTAATGCATGCCCAACAGCTTGGGAAATTCTTTTGAGTAGTCCAGAGCCCTAGTACTTTAGTATTAAGCTTCCATATTTTTGTTCAAAGCTCCTAGTAGAAATCCAAAGTCATATGCATTAGTTCAAAGTCAGAATAATATAAGATGAAGCTCTTAGATAGAATTCCAAAGAAGATCCTGAAAGCTTCTTCTATAGGCCTAAAAATATGTCAGAAAGTTATATCTGAATAATTATCTAAGTTTGTAATTGATTCTTCGAGTTTGGCCAAATAGTGCTCTTTCAATGAGGAATATAGACTTGATCTCCGAAAGTTATGATTAGCTTGTTGGGTGCAGGAAAATCACGCCTCATCATGAGACATGCACTTGCTAAATATCTTTAAGTTATTTAACTTTTTCAACCCAAATTTCTTGATTTGTCAAGGTGGAGTTAAAAGCTCAAAGTCAACCTCTCTCATGAAGAAGTTCATCGAGAACTGATATCTTACCTAAGTATAAATCTATGCATAAATAATTCATAAAATAGATTCTTTAATTTTCATTATTAGTTGTATATGCTTCCATAAATCCTTTGTCATCAATAAATCATTTGGTAGATGGTGAGACAATCTAAATACCAAATACTATGTGATAAAAATACCAAAAACATCCTTCTCCTTAGTGAGAGTTCCCTTTGCTCTTCCTTTAAATTTGGATTTAAACTTTAGCAACAATCACCAACATCGATATGCAAATCGTGAATTGTATTAATTGGTTCATGATTTCTTACAAAAGATAAAAATCTAGGAGATTGATAACCATTCCTTCAATTTTACAATGAGGTGTTTATAGATATACTCAAGTCAAATCTTTTAGCCTCTCATGGATGCAAAATTGTTTCCGCATTCACGACAACTTACTATAGCAAAATTCCTAATAGAATTAGACTATGAATCCAACCTACCGAATGACAAGTGAATACTACTACTAATATAAAACTCCTAAAACAATAAGAACTTAGAACTTAGAATTAACAACTAGGACTCTCTACATAAATTATGGGAAACCTGTCTCATTTCTTTTTATTACTAACTACTAAATAAATGGCATTTTACTACCATGTGTCTAGCCATTCAAGAAAATAACTAATCCTCTAGGATATCTATGGACTATGAAATATTCTCCAATAACCTCCCGACACGTGCCCTGGAAGTTGGGAAACTATTTTGAGTAGTCCAAAGCCCTAGTGTTTTAGTCTCAAGCTTCCACGTTTTTGTTGAAATCTCTTAAAGCGAAAGTCCAAAGTTGATTATGTATTAGTTCAGAGTTACAACAATATAGTTTCAAGCTCTTTCTTTGGCCAAAATTGTGGGCCTCAATCATCTCATTATTCCTTTATCACTCTTTAATCTCGATCATTTCCCTATTTTTCATAACAAACCATCTACCTCACAAGAATTATTAGAGGTTAGGAGAAAAATAGAGCACTATGCCTTGTGAAGTTAATTCATCATATATACCTTATACTTAAACTTTAAAACAATTAAAAAGCCTTTCAAACATGATTAAGTTCATTCAAAACTTACTCAAAATGAGGAATTATACTTCAAAAAGATGAGACGATTTCGCATTTTCATCACTCCCACAAACTTAGGATTTTGCAGACCTTCTACAAACTCCTTTTCTTTCTTAAATCCATTCATTTCAATTATTTTACTACAATCATAATCCAAAGTATATAAACTCCATGTTTTATCACTCGCTTATAACCTTCTCGTTTTATGACCCAATTTTTGAGGCAGATTGTTCATCCCATGTGTTACAAACTAGTGTTGGTGCTCGAGTAAAGGTGGCATGTAATGCATCCTAATCCACTCATATTGAAGTGTTCCGATTATCGCGACAAACAATTTAACTCTTTTGAAAGCCTACCTTAATTTATTAGGAAGAACACTTCCCTTTTGAGCTCATTTGGAATATCATGCCATCTTCTTCTATAGGCCCAAAAATTGTTAGGAAAGTTATATCAATATATTTATCAAAGTTTGTAATTGATTCTTCGAGTCTAGCTAAATAGTGATTTTTATCGAGGAATATTAACTTGATCTCTTAAAGTTATAATTAGTTTGTGGGTGTAGGAAAATCACGCCTCATCATGATACCCGCACTTGTTTGGATATCATTAAATTCCTTTTCAACATAGATTTATTGATTTGTCAATGTGGAGTTAAAAGCTCACAATCAACCTCTCATGTGAAGAAATTAATCAAGAACTTGGTATCTTTCATAAGTATGAATCTATGATAAATAATTCATAAAATAGATTCTTTAAATTTGTATTATCTCAGTATATGCTAAACCATGAATCCTTTGTCATTTGATAAATCATGTAGTAGATGGCGAGACAATCTAAAAATTTGTCATTTAAGAGCTTTGTTCTCGAGGAACATATTATATATGTTAAAAGGTTTTTACATGTGAGCAGGGCTTCACCTATTTGGAAAACTACAATGAGCTTGCCCTCTAGAATTGTATTATCCTCTAACTTCTTAACTTCTATCTCTAATTCTTTGTTTTTAGCTTCCACATTTACAAGTTCATAACATTTATACATCTAAGAAAGAATACCTTTATAATCATTATGGGGAAAGGAAATTTGGTTTAAATTTCCTTATCGAATGATTTCTTATGTGAGCCATTGACTAATTTTTTTATCATACTTCCTCGCCTTTGTATTTTCTCGTTAGAATGTATATACACCATTTTGAAAGATTTGGTAAATTGACTAAATTCCTTTCCTTTATCCCTAATTTCAAATATAAAACTTGATTATATTTTTCTTAAACTTTGTTTTGACATTCCCTAACTTTTTTCTAGTTCACCATTCTATTTTTGAAATTTTTAGATTTCTCTTTTCACCTTCAAGCTTTAATCATTACATATTTTAAATTCAAAAGTTAAGTCAATCTTTCAATTTCTTTGTTTTGTAATCAGAAAGAAAATCGGCCAAGACAAGGCCATTGCCTAAATAGTTTGCATGTCCTCTTTATTAGATGAGCTTCGAGCTTCTTCTTACTATCATGAAGATAGAAAATAAGTCTCCTTGGCTTATTATAGAGGGATTTTTCTTTGTCAAATTCTTTGAGGCCTTAGATGAGATTACTTTGTATATTCCTCTATAGGGATGGTGGTAGATGGCATGTCGATCAAATCTTTAGTTCTCCCCTATTTATGATTTTTGTATGAGGTTCTGTGACAAAAAGGTCATAGTTGCCCCAAATCTTGAAGAGTCTGTGTCATTATTCAATCTTCCTCATATTCATCATATTTTATTAGTACTATCCTCCTTTTCTATCTCCTTTAAGGAGAGATCTTGATTCTTGGAGGGGGTGATTGTTCTTTTGGAGGTTACTTTAATCCAAGTCGAAGGTCACAAAAATTGGTTTTTTAGCTTTATACTAGGTTTTCACTTTCCTTTATTCTTTTCATTTGGCCTTCCTTTTATGGTAAGAGGATTTAATGGACGGTTTTGAATTTGTCTCACCCATCTTAAATTTATTTAGGAACATCTCGCCATGTCATTTCTCCTTTCATACTGTAAGAAATGGTGTTTACAAATTAGATGTATTAATTTTTGGTGCTTCAAAGGTCCTCATTTATCATTAAATTTTTTTCGATGGATGCAAAGAGGTGCATTAAAATTTAGGTAGATTGCTTTGTAATTTAGGGTACTATCCCCATGATGAAGGTGATTCAAAATTCTCATGGCAGGCCAACCACCGTATGATATTAACCCTCACATGTAAAGTATTTCATTACCTATTCGCTACAAACTTTCAAGAATTGAGAAAGTTATTTGTAATGACCACTTTACTTTACCACTACTATATTGACATAATTTTAGGGATGTCTCACCTTGGACTGGAAGTTTTCAATTAGGTCACTATAGGGAACTATGGAGTTAGAAAATTACCCCTTACATTCACAATTCCAAATATTGCGCTTATAATAGGGATGCTTACCTTAATTTTTGTCTTTGAACTTAGGAGTTACCCTCTTTCAAAGTATGAACAAATTTTTCCACCATGTCTTTCTCAAAACCTTCAAACTTTTGTAAAAATTGTAAGCATCATGTATCTCTAAAGACTTGAGTGGAGGTCTCATATCGCATGAGGTTATCAACATTATCCGGCTCGAATTGATTTTTCGCACTCCATTTCTTCATACTAGTTTAGAGGTAAATAACTATATTTTTCTAAGATGGAACATAATTGGAAAAATTTGAATCCAAAATGGAAAGTGAGATGACACATGTTTTGGAAACCATGTGGGGTTGATATAATAAATGCACCATAATTCCCCGTGCTTACATTGAATTCAACATTAAATTCTCCATACATACTTATCCTCAAACATGTAGATGAAACCTCTCGCTCGTTGATGCTTATTCATAAGATTTGGGTCATCACTTAAGCCTCTATCCACATGGGAATTATAACTACCTTTTTGGAGATTTAGTTATGAAAAGTACCTAATAATGATTAAAAGGGACTTTTAGATCATGTTAAAGAATAAGATATAAAACACATAGCTTAATGTTCTTCTTGTTGACAAGTGTCTTGTTGCTCTTTTGTAGAAGAAGAAAACATTTGTCAACAAGTCTTCACAAGCTTTTTTATAACATTTTTTTGAAAGTGGTCAGTATACACCTAATTTTTCACTTTTCATCTTTCATACATGTTACTAACAATTTCCTTTTCAGTGCAGTATAATGTCACTAATGAATTTATTTCTTGAGCGGATGCCATAAGGGGCCCATCAGAATGGGGAATGATTATTCACGTAATCATCGCAGTTAAAGACTATACACAAAGAGAGTGTCGCTATTTGGTCCCGAACTTAGTTGTCATTATCCATTTATGTATCTTACACATCGCACACCCGACATCTTGCTTACATCTTGTCATCTAACATTTTGTTCATCCATGATCTATGACACTTATTTTTGCTTTGCATGACACATTACCTCACATCATCATCCTCGTCGATGCCATCACCTGTGGGCAATGGTGTCGGTGTCATTTTTTCTTAATCGACACCATCAGCCATGGGCGATGGCGTCATATATACTCGTCACATCTTGACATTTATGAAGGAAGGAAGCCCAAATCTTAGGAACTATACCACTCACTGCTCTCTTGCGCCAAATTTGCATTTGATCGTTTTGCTCTTAGTTTACCTTACACTTGGCTTGGATTGGATTTGACACTCTTCTTCTTGGTTGGCTTACTTGCATAATCAAAGGTCATCTATAATGAGTCTAGACAAGAGCAAAGAGATCGCGACTACCATACATCAAGAAGAAGTATGCATATCTTGATGAAGTGCCTATACAGAGAGAATCATTTCGGAGGTTCCAATATCAAACCAATAAGCTTGCTTGCCTTAGCAGATGTGGGGCAAACATTAGTGTATCTCCAATTGAAGCCAAAATGGAGAATAACAAATATGTGGAAGGTGAGTTCACACTTCTCCAGCACCACCAAAGGGAAAGCATACAGTGGAGAACATCCCAACACCTAAGCCCACAGAGCCAATTGAAGTGCAGATGAGGAAGAGGAGGAGCGCGAAGATAGTGGTGGTTTAGAGCATAGGGGTAGGAGACATCCTACAAGTCAGGGTGAAGTTGAGTGTGTCATTACCCCACCTCAGCCACAAGAGGGGGACAAAGAGTACTTAAATTCAGTCCAAGGTTAAAAGGGTATTCTGTGGAGAACAAGGACCCAAGGTGCTACCCCAACCACGTGTGCAATTACCCCGACTCTCCCCACGAGAAGGAGGCTACTGCGCAGACGAGGAAGATAGAGTTAAATGAGGAAGCGGAGGAGTTAGAGGAAAGCTCCCCTACACTTCCGGAGGACAAAGAAGAATAGGGCAAGGCATCAAAGGAGAAGGAAGAAGAAGGGAAAAGATGAGAGGAGACAACTGCGCATGAAGGTGTTCGTGACATGGAGACGGAAGTCCCAAATTTGGAGGCTAGAGTTCCTAAGCAAAGCAAAGGTATAGAAGGACAAGTGGGGAGCACATTCCACCATCTATAAGGTATGCAGAGGATGCAGGAAAAAATTTCGCACCCACTTCCGAGCATGATAAGCCAGAAAAGGAATTATTTGGTTGGGAGTTAATGGATGAAGATATGGTGATTATGTGCACTAGAAAGAAACTATCGTGGTCGATGCACACCCACATGGATGAGCTTGAATTTGATGTGTGTGAAGAGTCATGCATTTCGAGATGACTGAAGAAGGCACCTCAAGCTAGACACATGATAAAGCCTATTGTCATGTCAGATGAACAAGTCAAGAATGCATTGGTGAAAGTTTCTACTGAAGTGGCTAGAAGAAACATGGACAAATATACCACAATCAAAGCACGTGCGAAGAGTTGAAGACAAAGAACAAAGAGATAGCGTGTTTGAAACATGAGAAGGATTTTGTACAAAGAAGAACGAGGTGCTCATAAACATCGCAGAGGAGATCGGGGGACAAGGTAATCAAAGAAAGGCCACACTTGGAGGCTAAGGTACCACAAACATTTCCTTCAATGATACACTATGTGGGAAAGTTGGTGGACTTGGTGCTCAAGATGAAACTCTGTATGCAAGTGTAAAAAGATGAGAAAAAGATGTCGAATGAGAGAAAACATTTGTGATGAGAAAAATTACATCTTATGAGGGGTTGTTGCAAGCATTACAAGAAGTATTAAAGAAATCAGATCAGGCTTTAAATGTATGCACAGCTCCAGAGGTGCTCATCAACATCAAGACCTCACAAGAGAATAATGAGGTCCAGAAAGCAATGAAAGATGAGACACCGGGCCGCGTGAGAATGGTTGTCATTGGTTAAACAAAAGTGCAAGGCCCAGCAAGAAGAAAGACAAGAGCCGCACAAGACTCATTTGGAAGAATTTGGAAAGTTGATTGCATAGAAGATGGACCTTTTGGAAGGTAGAATGACATCCATGTCCAGTGTTGTGTTGGTTTTGCAAAATGAGAAAGGATAAATTGCGAGGGATGAGTTGGAATCCATTCATTGTGGATAGCCCAGAGAAAGCAAAACATGCACTCACTGAATGGCAAGTTTTAGAGGCCGAAATAAAAGAGGAGTATCTAGAGCTGATACAACAAACTAATGTAGAGGAGGTTTCCTAAATAAACCTCATAAAAATTCTTTATTTGTCTACATTCTTTCATTCTTAATTTTTCCATTCTTCTATTTTTTCCTTCAATTTTTGGAGGTACCCATAGTCTGCATTTACAAATGAGATTAGTGTGGGGTAATGTTGATCAAAGAATACTTGTCTAAAACCACACAAGGAATCTATGTGGGATATAAGGCCCAGAACCAAGGGCGCGGAAGGACAGGAAGGACCCGCGTGTGGAAGGTAAGTTCAGATTTCAGGACTTAGCCAATTTTGGGCATGAGGATCTATTTTTGGAAGATGGCATGTGGACCATACCAATGATGCAAAGACACGTGCACCATGCATTGTCTATATTTGGAGACAAGCTAAGAATAGAAATGACACTTCGCTTAATCTGCAAGAGGACTATAGATAGTGCACCGGCATGTGTGGTTATGATTATAAACGACATGTGGCTAATATTAGCATGCGACCTATTTTTGGAATAGATAAGCGGTGAAGGGCAAGTCCCCACCATATATATATGATGTTAGGTGCATAGTAGAGCTATGTATCACAGAGAGCGGTGTATGTATGATTTTGGATGTATGAATGTGTGTATCAAATCCATACGCGCACTGATATAGATCGGTAATACTATAAGAAGCTTCTATATTTACTAATAGATGGAAGATATTGGTGAATCTAAGTGTCATTCTATGTATTTGAGTAGTGCGTATTAATGGTAAAATTACGATTATTGTTTAAGCTTGTTCTTTCATAGATCCGAGGATAACATGCATTGTAGAATAATGGGATAGTTATGACTCTATATGTTATTTCCTTCATCATGTTAACCTCATGTTACAACAACCCTAAAGAGGGACCTGGTACCTTTGTGTGCTTCGGGTGAGTGCTCGCCTAAAGGTGAGTGATGTGCCAACGTGACTAGGGTGTTATCTCGGTAAATTCTAGGTGCATCACAAACATTTCCTCTTCCTCATGTAATGATGCATTGTGCATGTTATCAAGTAATAAACATTGTGTTCAAGTGACTAATCACTAGTCCTTTCATCATTCTAACTACTTCATTATGCCTTTCTGTATGCGGTATATTGTGCAACTTCAAGTTTCCATGCAAGTATTTGGGAGTTTTGTGCTTATCTAGGAGTGAAGTTTTGTATGTGGATGAGTTGTGATGCTTATTCATCCTTCTCATTTTCATATTTCTTCACTAGAAAACTAAAAACTTGTCTAGTAGTATAGGTTTTATTTCGCAAATATCTCTCCCTAAATCCCATGAAAATGTTAGTATAGGTCTAGTTAACTATTTGTCATTGCATTAGAAGTAGTGGTGTGTTTAGTTTAGAAGAGGAGGTCAACCTTCTCCGGAGGTTCACCTCCTGCCGCAAGTCCACACACTGCAAGGTGATCCCATGTTACCCAATCACGCTCAAATGCCCTATCCATCACTTGGCAATTCGGAGGGTGCAAAGTGATTTAGTGATAACAATGTGCATTTTGATGTTTGGAATAAATATACAATGTGTGATTGTTACATAACTACAAAATAGTTGGATGATATGACTAATTATGCTCTACTAGAGAACTAACTACTAAGTGTGCACATAAAGTAGATACATGAGCATCCAATCTCATGAGCAATCCTACACAACACAAAAACATTAAGAGTTAGTAAATAGATGCTTGCACAATGTCACACCAATCCCAAATGTGTCATGTAGAAAATAAAATCCTTAACCAATTATTGTGAAATTTGTGAAATCCTACCAAGCCGCAAAGGATTACCGAAACACACAACATTATCCCACTCATGTAAAATAACAAAAACACACAACTTTCCCCATACCGCACAACATTTACCTTACATTTGTAGTAAAAAAAAAAATTACACAAAGATTTTTACATTGTTCCCGACTACCGGGTTGTATAATACCTTTGTGTAACATTATAAAACATGAAACACTATCTTATATAGTAATTTTGTGCACACCTTGTATGAATTTTTGATGCTTAATGACACCATAATATAATTCCACATCACGAGTCACTATCAAAGTCGTGAAATCCTTTCATTCTTACAGGGCTACTCCCATCTATTTTAATGATGAGATATGTGTTTAACAAGATCTCGAGTCAACATTGATGTATTTAAAGGAAGATAATAGTAGTTCTTGATCCATCCATCATGGGCATCGAACATCAAAATGATTTGATTGAGCTCGATCCAATGGAGGAAAACTTCGAAAAATATCAATGGTCATTTAACGTGATCCGGGGAATATTTTGTAAGGTATATTTAGTTACAAGAGGTGTATTTATTCTCTCACCAAATATTCTATGAATTTTATATATATAATGGGGTGTAAGATTATTATCAAGTTATAAATCGAGGAACCAAATGACTATCCATTTGGGAGGTTAAAACATATAGTTCTACATAAGCTTTACAAAGTTTAAAAAATTAAGATAGGTCTAGAATGGAACTCCTAAAATATTTTTACAAAGTTTTCATAAGAATTTCATTAGAGTATATTATTATTGTTCATAAGTCAATAATATTTCCGCATTAATATAAAAAGATTTTCTTATTTCTTGTGAAGTTGTGCATGAGATCTTTCTTTAGTGATGTCTAACTCGTATATAGGTCACATGGTATAAGGAGTCCCTTCGTTTGGGAACCTTGATCATGATTGCACTAAAACTCCAAAAATATATCTCCAACTAATAACTTGAGATAATTTAAGCCCAACCCTACTCTAGTGTGAATCTAGATAAAACCAAAGCAAATAGCTTAAGACCTCTTATAGCCTAGTGTGAACTCACCAACACTTTTTATCGTGTCTCATGGATTTAGAGCTAATCCTTTGCTGTAGAAAAAAAAAATTGTAACCTTATTGTAACCTTTTAATCTTGTGTATGTCACAATCTATTTATGATCTCTAGATAAAATAAGTTGTCTATATGTCCCCCTTTTGTGATGAGGGATAATCTTTCATATCACTCATCTCAAAAGAAAAGTGTTATGTGTACCATGTGTACCATGGGTGAAATAAATTAAGGTGTAGATACCCAAATTTTGTACAAGCCTTGCTTACACAATATTTTTTATGTGACTTTACATATACATTTTAATTCTGAACTAGACACTTATTTGAACATTTGGTGTTAGTATTTTACTCTCTTGTTTACTTTATCGAGTCACACAATCTTATGTTTCTTCTCTGTCTCAAATTTTTAGACTATGACATGGGTTCCTAACTTATCTAATTCACTTTTGCACTTATTTACATGCTTAGGATAGTGATAGTAGACTCAGACTATTCAAATTATTGGTAGGGTCAATAGTTGATAGTAGTGTCTGGCGTAATTTTCACTCTTTTCTTGGGTTGGGAACTCTTCTGTCTATTTCATCAATATTTTTTTGTCTCATGGAGTTGGCATTTTTGTGCTAATAGATCCATAGTTAAAATATGATATTACTATATGTAAAAAAACCTCAAAGGCATTCTAGAGACAAGCACTCACTATATATACAAAACCACTAAACATATTTTAGGGGAAATAGTCACCGTGGCATATAAAACCCTTATGGAATTTTAGGTACAAGTGTTTACCTAGAAATAGGAGAACCTAATAGATTTGTAATGTTTATATGTGTTTGAACACATTGTTAAAATTTTGAAGTGAATAAATACAATCATGTATGTCATCTACATGTTTGTATTGAATGAGGGCTTAAGAAAAATTACATCTAGACTTGCATTCATATGATTTGGTACATACACACATAGGAGGGAGAACTACATATAAATTGATTCCTCTTTGGATTATTGGTAATATGCATTGGTCATCACATTACAGGAGTGTGGTGAGGTTGTCCAATTGAAATGGGTATCCCTTTTATACATATTTCTTGATTAATGTGTCTTGTCGAGACTATAAAGGAAGAGAATTCACTTTAGTGGTTTATGTATGTTGGGTTTCATATTTGCACTTGGAATGAAACCACAGTCAGGGGACAAGCAAGTCCCTCCTCTTTAATGGGAGAGGTTCCCTTATTGAAAGCAGGGGCAAAACCTATGTACAAATACACAATCTTTCATTCAATGGTGGTTTCCCGATATCTTGAAATGTGTTTTATGCCTGGAAAGTTATCAATACATGAGGATAGAAGACTTGAAGAGAGGAGGGAGGTAGAAGAAGACAATACTTTTAAGGAAAATAGATGACAGAGAAAACCCTTATATGTATTGAGCAAATGAGATATAGAATAGAACCATTCACGTTTATAACATGCACAATCTATGCAGACTCAAAGTTCTTGAGATTGTATAAACTAGAACACAAAGTTTCTAAGCATGCAAGGATTAGATGATTCATATATCAAAGCAAGAAGGAAAGAGGAAAAAGGGGAAAACCCTTGTATTGATTTCTTTGACTCAAATTATAGATTTTAAGAATATCAAAATTTCCAACCCAAAGAACAAAGATGGAGAAATCATTAAATAGTTTCAAAGAACGGTTACATCGGTTACAAAAATGATGAAAATTGATTCAAGAAACTGATATCTGAGTTTCTCCAATGTTGTGGTCATTTCCATGTCCTGGGCAAAGAAACTAGACACATTTAATCGCAAGCCGTCCACCCTACCTTTGCAAACTTTAAATTTGAACCGACCACATGGCGAGCTTCAAATGAAGTGGGCATGAGGACACCTTGACTTTCTATTCAAGTTCAAGATTCAACCTTCTCCTTTTGTTTCATGTGGGCCGCATATATCGACTAAACTGGACACGTGGCTATTTAAGTTTCCACGGTGCTCATTTGGAACTCCTTCCCGCTCTAGATTTTTACCTTTGAAGTTACTACATTAGGCCGACACGTGGAGGCTTTTGTCGGTTCTTTTATACTTAGCCGATTCGGGCCTATTTCCTATTTGACTTATGTTGACCCCTAGACACGTGGAGAGTTAGTGCTCATTTGAGTTTCCACTTTGGAAACACCTCCTGAAATTGCATTGAGTGGATGTGTGGCTCCTTCCACCGGTCTTGGACTTTTCAACGGCCAACTCTATCTCTCCATTGACTCTGACCACGTGGCAAGCTGGCGCTCATTTGGAAACCGACCTTTGGTTTCACTTATGAAATCGCGTCGTTGAGGCACGTGGAGGCTTCTCGCCGACCCGCTCATACTTAGTCAATTTAAATAATCGGCTCTATCCTTTTTGGACCTAGGACACGTGGAGGACTAGCGCTCATTTGAGTTTCCACTTTGGATATGCCTCTGAAATTGCACCGAGCTGACGCGTGGCTCCTTCCATCGGTCTTGGACTTTTCAATGGACAACTTTGTCTCTCCATTAACTTTGACCACATGGCGAGTGGTGTTCATTTGGAGATTGGCCCTTTGGTTTCACTTCTGAAATTACGTCGTTGAGGCACGTGGAGGCCTCCGCCAACCCGCTCATACTTAGTCAATTTTAACGATCAACGCTTTCTCTTTTGGACTTGGGACACGTGGAGGATTGGCACAAGTTTGATAACCACCCCTAGCTTCGACCCTTGAAGTTATGTTGATGAGACACATGGCGTCGTCCACTGAACCTTCCATACTTAGCCGATTTAGGCTTGCTTTATCGTCATTTGACACTGGGACACGTGGAAAGCCCGAGGCACTTATTTGAGGACCTGTCCCTAGGCCCTACCCTTAGAGTTGCATCGTTTGGATGCGTGGAGGCTTCCGTTGTTGCTTGAAACATGGCCATACCGCATCCAATCAAAGATGTCCAAGTATTTTACCCGTGGATGCTTTGGGAAAAATTAATAGGAAGATACGCCTGTCATTCCCGATGTGGGAAGAAAATAAAAGAAGATAAAAACTCCACCACTACGTCTAACTTTCAAATTGTTTTCCAAGGAATGAAAAATTGCAAACAATACCTGAGCTCGATGCGATCCAATACTCCAAGGTACCGACTCAAAATTTGTGAAACTTGACTTCAAAAAGAGGGGAATTTTGAGGATGACAACAACTGGCTCTTTCTGGGGATGACTTGACAGAGGAACGAGGCAAGATCAAGAACCACTGAGAAAAACTCATGGAAAGACCTTATCCATGGGAAAATAGAGTCAAAGGCAAAACCAATACAAGGCAACACACAACAAGGAACAGGAAAGGAAACAAGCCAAAAGAAGGTTGATGATGAAGTTAAGCTGGGAAAGACCCAAAATAAAACACAAAAAACATGTGCAAGCAAAGCCAAAACCATTACATTGTACACAATATATGGTATGGAAGGATTGCCTAGTCACCTAGGACTTGAACAACTTATACAACTCCAGAGACAGATGAGAAAAATAAGTACCTTTGTGGAACAACATGGTGAAAGTATGAGGCACCCATGAATTGAAGATGAGCAGTTGGGCATACCAAAATATCATGGGAACACTATGTGGCTTGAAAAGAAAAATTGAGGAAAGAAGACCATCCAGATAATGATACTCCATACCAAAAACATTCAAGTCCTTGTGAAGAACTGAATATCTTCCTGAGGCTCCTCTTCTATGGATGAATAGTGTCATACAAAGACTTGTACAACCCTTGACTACCTTCATACTGATTTCTACACATCACCAAACTCGACAACTAGATCCATGAGAAAATCCAATCCCAATAGTGTCAACTCCCTGTTTTGATGGAATGATGCTAGCATATGAATGAAGATTGCAATTATCACCATGGCACATCTCATGAGAAACATAAAATTCCATTGAATTTTCCTTGTAACCATCTTCAAGAGGAATTTGGAAAAAGGTACTGGATGGTTTACCATTAGGTGTAATCTTGACCATGTTTCTGAAAAACATACCTGTTGTTTTTGCAAAATCAGCACCTGATTCTAGAAGATCATGACTCTTAGGTACAAGTTGCATTGCTGATTTGTCTTCATGATTAGCAGGGAATTGAAATGTTGTCAGACTAAGTAAAGATTGATCAACAACATCATCCTCTTCCTTTTGTTTGCATTCTCGAAGGGTGAGCTGAGACAAGACTATCATAGTTGTGAAGAAAAGATTCCAAGGCATGGCTCTCCATTTTCTATTTGTTTCGAAGGACTACAAAAAGGCTCATGTGTGCCCATCTCATCCATAGATATAACAGGGAACTAGTGATCTCATTAATCTCTTTTCCTTTGGGTACGTAGCACTTGCTTATCTTTGAGAGAACTTAAAACAACAAGAGAATGGTCCACAATGATCTTCATCTTAGTGCATTGAAATTATTCAATCATAGGAGAGAGAGGAATCTTGTCCATTTTGTTATGATGAACATCCACTTCCACCAGCATAGGAGCACTTCTTTCAAAACAAGAACATTCAACCTTGGTACATGACATATCTTCTATAGACTCTATTTCAGGTTGAAAGAAAGCCTCAAGTTGTTTGTCTTCTTCATTATTTGAAGGAATATTAAATTGACATGCATCAGGTGGAGCAACAAGAAGACATTCATTGGTGGAATTGAGATAATGCTAAGGAATGAATACCTGATGATGTGGAGAATCATCATGAGTAGTTTCTAGAACTTGAATGTTGTCCTCTTTGTTACAAGGTGTCTCAAATTCATTGACTCGAGTGTTCTTCAACTTGTTTTACCTTCTCACATGCCTGGAGCTGCCCGCATTGTCTTTGTACTTCTCCCATGAACTATATGGAATCGCAATGCAGCAATGTTGGTGAAAACAATCTTGGACATATACCCCTGTAGAAGTTCTTGTAGAAACTGAGCCTATTCTGGACTGACTGGAGCTTGAAAACTTTTAATAGGGAGATCTCCATCATCATCCTCATCACTGTCACTATCACTCGTTGGTGATGTGGGCCAAAAAGTGTTTTTCATTTTCCTTCGTTCCTAGGAAGGTTCCTAGATCAAGAGAATGAACATGATAGGATTTCATTCCCCAGCGGTCTTTTTCCACTTGTATATCTTAGAGTCGCAGACTCAAAAATGATCTTTAAGTTGTTCTTTTAGAAAGGGATCCGTTTGAAATGAAATCCCCAAGTAGAGTCGCCAAAAACTGTTGGGTTTCAGATTTGCACTTGGAATGAAACCACATTTAGGGGACAAGCAAGTCCCTCCTCTTTAATGGGAGAGGTTCCCTTATTGAAAGCGAGGCAAAACCTATGTACAAATACACAATCTTTCATTCAATGGTGGTTTCGATATCTTGAAATGTGTTTTATGCCTGGAAAGTTATCAATACATGAGGATAGAAGACTTGAAGAGAGGAGGGAGGTAGAAGAAGATAATACTTTTAGGGAAAAGAGATGACAAGAGAAAACCCTTATATGTATTGAGAAAATGAGATATAGAATAGAACCATTCACGTTTATAACAGGCACAATCCATGAGACTCAAAGTTCTTGAGATTGTATAAACTAGAACACAAAGTTTCTAAGCATGCAAGGATTAGATGATTCACAAATCAGAGCAAGAAGGAAAGAGAAAATAGAGAGGAAAAAGGGGAAAACCCTTGTATTGATTTCTTCAAACTCGAAATTACAGTTTCAGAATATCAAAATTCCAACCCCAACAACAGCATGGAGAAGTTGTTAAATAGTTTCAAAGAATGGTTACATCAGTTACAAAAATGATGAAAACTGATTCAAGAAACCGATGTCTGAGTTTCTCGAATGTTGTGGCTATTTCCATGTCCGGCAAAGAAACCAAGATGCATTGAATCGCATGGCCCATCCACTCTACCTTTGTAAAATTTAAATTCGAACCGACCACGTGGCGAGCTTCAAACTAAAGCGGGCCCGAGGATGCCTTGACTTTCTATTCGGGCTCAAGATTTGACTTTCTCCCTTTTGTTTGGTGGGGCGTATATCGACCTGAAACATGGGAATAGCGCTCATTTGAGAACCTAGCTCTAGATTTTTACCTTTGAAGTTGCACAAGCTAACACGTGGAGGCTTCCTGCCGGTTCTTTTATACTTAGCCGATTCGGGCCTATTTCTTGTTTGACTTATGTTGACCCCTAGACATGTGGAGAGATGGTGCTCATTTGAGTTTCCGCTTTGGAAACGCCTCCTAAAATTACATCAAGCGGACACGTGGCTCCTTCCCGTCGGTGTTGGACTTTTCAACAACCAACTCTGTCTCTCCATTGACTTTGACCACGTGGCGAGATAACGCTCATTTGGAAACCGGCCTTTTGGTTTCACTTCTAAAATCATGCCATTGAGGCACATGGAGGCTTCCGTCGACCCGCTCATACTTAGTCAATTTAAATAACCGGATCTGTCCCTTTTTGGACCTGGGACATGTGGAGGACTAGCGCTCATTTGAGTTTCCACTTTGGATATGCCTCGAAACTACGTCGAGCTGCGACGCGTGGCTCCTTCTATGGTCTTGGACTTTTCAACGCCAACTCTGTCTCTCCATTGACTTTGACCACGTGGCGAGCTAGCACTCATTTGGAGATTGGCCCTTTGGTTTCACTTCCGAAATTGCATCTCACGAGGCACTTGGAGGCCTCCGACCCGCTTATACTTATTCAATTTTAACGATCGGCTTTCTCTTTTAGACTTGGGACACGTGGGGGACTGCGCAAGTTTGAGAACTACCCCTAGCTTTGACCCTTGAAGTTACGCCGATGAGGCACGTGGTGCCATCCGCTGAACCTTCCATACTTAGCTGATTTGGGCTTGTTCTGTCTTCATTTTGGACTTGGGACACATGGAAAGCCTACACTTATTTGAGGACTCGGCCTGGGCCCTACCTGGAGTTGCATTGTTTGGATGCGTGGAGGCTTCCATTGTTTCTTGAAACATGGCCATACCGCATCCAATCAGAGATGTCCATGTACTACCCATGGATGTTGGGGAAAAATTAATGGGAGATATGCTGTCATTCTCGATCAAGGGAAGAAAATAAAAAGAAGGGAAAAACTCCACCATTATGCCCGACTTTCAAATTGTTCTCCATGGAATAGAAAATTGCAAACAATACCAGGCTCGACGCGATCCAATACTCCAAGGTACTCGACTCAAATTTTTCAAAACTTGACTTCAAAAAGAGGGGAATTTTGAGGATGACAACAATGTACAACATGAAAATATATAAAGTAGTACATAGAAATATGTGAATTTGAATATGTGTATATGGTATTGGGGAGTTTGAGCTCACAAATGCTTGAGTAAAATCGAGAAAAGGTCAATTATGATAAACGTCTACATTTTTGGTTGTGTCCTTGTGCTTTGATACTTCTACGAGTTTTTCTCCATTTAATGTTGTACACTTTCTTACCACATAACTCCTTTACAAATACATAAACAATCTAAATGAGTGAATTGTCCAATCAATGTAAAGTGTCTCATTTTATGGTGTGTATCAACTCGCTCTTCATATTATTGTGCTTGATTATGTTCAAGTTTTATAATTTGAATAATCTCACATGTTTGTAACATATATATCCCTTAAGAACAAAATAATAAAACATTTTTACATATTTTATTCTTGATCTAACACTAACCTAGGATTTTTCCCGTAAGGTCTCAATTTTTTTCTTAAGGTTTATATGTTTTCCTTATAATAGGATTAGGTCTTGTGATATTGGCCATTATCCTTATAATGTTTATATTCTTGTCCTTTCATAAATATCCTTGAATCCTAGTGTATATGATGGATCATACCATATAATTCTTGTTGTATACACATTTCATTCCCTATACATAGACAAATGAAAGTACAAATGGCCATATAGAAGATAATGAAACAAATTATGCAAGTGATTAACCGAAAGTGATTAGTATGATAATTAAAATGAATAAGAACTAAGTTAAACCAATCCTTTAATTACACGAAAATAAACTAGTTATCCTTCTCTTCCTTTTTATTCTCCTAATGATCACAAGGTAGAGTGTGTACATAGTAAAATGAAATAAATGCATGCATCTCTTGATATTATTAAGACAATGAATGAACATGATCAATGTTGTTTAGATAAACTACAAGAATGGATATAAAATATATGTTAGTTCTCATCTTATCAATGTTGTGTTTATGCCTCATATTTTTATAGTTAGTAATTTGATTACCATGTCTCATGATTCATGTGTTGATGTTCGAAACAATTCAATGATAGTCATGTTTCTAGTTATAATGAATTTATTAATCCCGTGTTTGAAATAGATTGTGAAATAAAACCTATGAATGTACCTTCCCACTCCATAAATATTTCCTTTAGACATGTGATTGCAGACACAAAATCACGCACTTGGGTACATTTCTAGGTCCTAAAAGCATGCTAGCATTTACATGATTCCTAAGAAAGAAAACTAGTAATTGATGACACCTCCTTAGCATGTTTCTTTGTCATTTTTACTTTTATTGGCTTCATACATTTGTTACTCTTGTCGGCATTTGACTATTTTATCTTTCTATGGCTTCGGACACTAGCACCCGGATTCAAACAAAGTAGCCAGGCGCTCCTGTCCTCCTGGGTGCTCCTATCCCTCTTTATCTTTTTCCTACCCCTTTTGGGCCCCTTTTGCTTCTTAATTGCATTTTATTACCTTGGGTCAGCCTTTCAGTTGTCAATTACAAAATTCAAATAAGGGAATCATATAAATACATAGTTATGTTTTCAAAATGAGGGACCAAGCACTAAGCATTACTATTACCACCTAATCTTGCATTCAAAAGGCACCAAAAGCACTCCAAAGCATCCATCTAACATCCATTCAAGGGACAAGGGTTACATACTTTGCATACACAACATAGGAAGGGGAAGTTTATTCTATTCCATCCACACATTTTGCATCATTGAGCAAGTCTAGCCCATTATCTAGTGCATCTTGCACAAGGGCTTCCTAGGGCATAATTTCTACACACACTCATAAGAACTACATGGAATCTGAGATGTAGTGCAATGCTCGATCATAAGTTCAATATTTGGGTGGCTATGAGGGTCGATCGACTCCCATTCGTATTTTCCCTGTTTAGGTTTGATGCGGTTTATGGGCTTGTGTAGGTGAACTTATCTTTTACGGAGTTACAGTACCTTTAAATCAAAGAGTGACTATCAAGTGATCAACAGAGAACACCAAAGCAAAACCCTAACGACACTACAAAAATAAAATTCTAAGCTCATGTGTAGTCATGGGCGCCAATTCTAGTCTCCACCGCCCATGCACCCCTATCCTCCCATGGGTGTCTATGTCCAGCATTGCTCGTAGATTCCAAATTTTACATTGACCGGTGACGACTTTGTTTACTTCTGTTTAATTTTCACATGTGGCCAAATCACTTCTTGTTCATTCAAAAATCAATTAAGTCTTCTTATCCTCCTTCTTTTCTCAGGTTTTATATTTTACATGCTTTATTACTTGTGTCTTTACTATATCTTAGCATTTGAATATCATACATTACGTGTAGTTTCTCTATAATGCGATTTAATTCATATTTTTATTAAATTAGTGATATCATGTATGCATATAATAAATGACCTCCAAAAGTGAGTTGATGCATTATCCCCGTAATCTATAACATCTAATGCTTGGTTTAATCACAATGTTATACAATAACAACCTAAGTACATATAATACTTAAATATAATTATTCGTGAGGCTTTTCGTGCTCAATTTCCACTTATTTTATCAATGTGAAGATCCTCATACCCACCTTGCACACTTTTGCATCTTCTATTTGAAATCGCGTGTATGATGGAAATTTGTTATTAAAAACTTTTGTATACATTTAAAATATATGTCATGGATTAGTTTTATACCCTACATAGCTGGATCGATTTCCTCTTCCCTAAGGTTAAAAGAATTTTCTTATCTCAATTCAATGTTAATAAGGGACTTAAATTAACATTTGAACATATCCAAACCCTTCAACGAGGTCATGAGGAAGTCGTAGATGATTATATGTTAAGGTCCAAAGATACTTACATCCTGATATATCACCAACTTAGAGAAGTAATTTATCTTTCTAAGCAAAAGTATTTTACCCCAACTTAGGTAAAAGGCCCTTTATCATGCTTACAAATCTTTTGATTGAATTTTTCATGACATTATTTATGATTAGATTGATCTTTTGCATTCGATACTCTTTATTTTGAAACCAAAATGCTCTAGGGTTAACAACCTCATGCCTCCAAGGTTATTTTTCATCTAAGAATGAGCTCTGCGTGTAGGGAGAGTACTAAGGAAACAAGTTTTCACAAGCCCCATGCCTTATATTATTAAACAACCTAAATTTTTGAAGACTCGAAGACAGGCCATGTTCTATCTTATGAATTAACTTAACGAGCATTTAATTGTGTTACCTTTTATCATGAATTTCAAGCACGTCATTTAACACAAGTGGGGGAACACATTTTTAGCTATCATCGAATGAATAAACATGAAGATGATAATAGTTCTACCTTACAAGAAAAATAAAGATTCATAGATACGGTGTAACTATATTTAATCAACCTAATAAAAAATTATTATATGTAACTCATCTAACTTCACCTATTTCATAACTTAAGCAATTCAATGTATCCAATGCAACTTCCAAGAGGTGCACATTGTAAGATCAACATAGAAGGAACCATTGACTACCAATATTTTATAGAAGTTGAACATAGGCACATGATTGTTATCAATGATAAGATACAACATAATACATATATGATGGACTATCTTAGAGAATTACGACATGATATAAACGAGTTACAACATACAATCACCCATGAGGGGTCATTAGGGAATATCAAACTTTGAGTTTCTTTTAGGCCTAAGATAGTATAAACATAATTTTTATAGTGCCTAGGTTTACGATTATACAAATTTCAATGCTTATTTTTAAAATCATGGTTAGAAAAAATGGAAGCAATATCAAAAATAATGTCTCATTCAATTTCCAAGGATATTCAATCACACTTCAAATAGATGAGACATATTTTAAACATGAGGAAAACATCCAATCTTTGGTAAAGCTATATTTTGAAGTGCACAATGGGGGTACTAAAACAATAGGAATACATATAACAATAAGAAAATGACAAACATTAGCAAATACAAAGTATCTCTACTATACATAAGGAAAAATAAAAACAAAAAATCCCCTTTTATGGATCAAACATAAATAAAGAAACCATCTCGAGAGGATCCAAGATAATTATCTAGTAGAAGTGAACCAATACTACTCACGAATTCGAGAATTCAATGTCAAACATATCTGACTACTTCACATACTTATGAGTTAGATCAATTAATTAAACTAATAAACAAGCAAATAATAGTTACTTAAATTGTTATTTGGTGCACGTAATTTATAAAGTGGTTCATCTCATTCATTGTTATTGAATGTGATTGCTTCATCAAATACTCTAAATGGAGACACGCATTGATCTTTAACGATGTATCTTCCAAATGAAATATTATCCATACAATAAAAAATCACATGATTTATAAGATAAATAAGAACCTTCACATTGAATAATATTTTGATACATACATGAGTAAAACTACAAATAAAAATACAAGTAGAAATAAATATACATCAATGAAAAAACTATATAATCCACCACATGATGAAATATATCTAAATAAAATCTCATAAGCATCAAGGTACCAAGTCAGCTATCATGTGTCCGATTATCCATATAAAAACATGAATTGGATATCCAAATCATATAATGTTTGACGTCATTAGTACAACATATACACATATTAAGAATCAAGTACAAGATCTCAATACAAAGAGCCACTCAATAATCATAACATACTTGGCCACATCCTCAACAACTACATCAACCTCAATATCGTGTTCTCCTCTTCTAAGAATGTAGAAGTAGATGGCCCATTATCACCATGGTGGGATTTAGAACGAGACATATTAAAAGGAACGATAACCAGATCGTATTCAAGCCAAGAACTCGATGTTAATCAAACACCACGATCAATAAGATGAAAGCAATTCACGTCTAATAAATTTACATAAAATTTTGCAAACAAATGAGCAAAAATGTCATATATTATTATGGAACTTAGTAAAATACAATGAGAATGGGTCTTGCTTATATAGCGAGGAATAAAAATCTAAGAACCAATCAAGGTCATAGATCAAGCCCTAAATCAAGGAAATAACTAGTCATCAAAGAACTAGTCAAGACCATAGATTTAGGAAAGAACTAGTCATCAAAGATCTAGTCAATACCATAGATCAAGGAAAGAACTAGTCATCAAATATCTAGTCAATACCATAGATCAAGGAAAGAACTATACCTAACAACTAGATAATATCTTCCTAATATCTAAATAAGATAAAAGAAATATCCACACACATAAGTGGGTGAGGATAAATACAATAAAGGTAAATAAATTACCTAGGTGAACATGAGCTAAGGTAAATACCTACTCTAACACCTATTACGTCTCTCATATCATCAATCACAATTAGTTTGACTAATCGCAACATCCACACTTAATAGCTTCATATGGTCATCTCACTCTCTAGTTGCGAAAAAAATATACGATGGTGGCATGGGCTATCAAATAAAAAAATTGTTCCTCAAAAATATAACTCATACTCTCTTAGAGCTCACATTAAATGACAACACCTAGAATCCATTTGAGTCAAAATATGTATAGATCCCTCTCTAATAAGGGTTTAATAGTTATTTCTTCTATTTGTATGCCTGCATATTGAGCCACCCTAAAAAAGTATTAGATATATCACATAAAATTAGCTCAAATTAAGTACATGAATAAAATGGGATTATGATGTTTCCCAATGTTATTCCAATGAATAAAGTAGGTTAAATCCTTCCAGATCTAAATCTAAATCCGCAAACAAAGCATGTGCTAATCAGGAAGGAATTGTGAAATCAACCTGTGGGGATGAAGGGACGGGATGAGTACTATTTTACAATTTTATGGTGTGCATAAGATTGTGATTGATATGGATGTAATGTGTAAAGAAAAGTGAGATGATGCGGGTATAATGTGCATGAAGATGTAAATGGGTAGGTGGAGTGATTAAATGTATAGAGGGATGTGATAACATTGAATGTGAGTGGGTGAGGATGAGTAAATATATGACATGTCTTAAATCAACCTTATTTTATGGTATTTTATATTTTTACATGTGTTTTGTGGGAATATTTGATTTTTAGGGATTATTGTTATTTTATATTGTTTTTGTAATTCTCATTAGGAGACCTTATGCGCAAGGTGCATTTTGAATATCTACATTTTGCCACTTTTTGTATTGTGTGGTGCATCAAGTAGGCTATAACACAAAAATGAAGATGAGATGAGGGTTGTCCAACCCTATGACAATTGTTAGTACAAACACATTCTTATATGGTTGAATGGATAGACATAAACCTAGAAATGCAATCAATGGGCCACTTCATCCTAAATTTATAAAGGGATCGATAGATTGATTTTGTAAGGCATAAAATATTTGGTTAATTGACTAAGATAGATTATTATTGAGTGTTATAAGACTAATGAGAAGGGTTTGGTGTAGTGTCCCCCTCAAATGCTAGTTTTTGAGCCACAATATGCCCTAAAGATAGTGTGGGATGAAAATAGACAATTGATAAATGATAGAAAATGAACCTTTGGTAAAGGCATGATTATCGCAAGTGAGTATATTGTTGTCCCAACCATATGAAAATATGATAAGTGATATATTCAAGAGTTGATGTGAGTTAAAAGGTCTGAGATGAATGTTTCCCTATCCTAAAATTGATGAGAAATGATGATAAGTTAGTTTGGATGAGATGTGGTGTGAATGAAAAAATGGTACAAAAGATAGTAAATGCTCATGGATGTTTATTTTAAGTCAAATGGAATTATAATGTTCAAGTGACATGTATGTAATGTCAAAGTGCAATAGTTATGTATGTGTATGATAATGTTTGGAAATAAGGATGTTAGTGCATGTGTTGAGATGAAATGCACACATTATAAGACACTAACTTAACACATCATGTGGCAAATGAACTAGTGTCATTTGTTATTGAGATCTAGTGTATGCATGTGAAATTTAATTGTTACTTGAAGTGAAGGCTTGTAACATAGTAAGTGAAAACATAAGCCAATGTGTAGATGTGATTAACATTGGTGATTGGTGAGTGATGGTATGGAAGGAAATTGTAATTGTGCATTGTTTTTCTTCCAATCAAGCATCCATAGCCTTGACAAAGATATATTTGATTCTAGTCACAACATTTCTTGATTCTAGCCAAGCATCCATAACTAGATAGAGATACTAGAAAGACCCTAGAGAGAGAAATTTTGATATTGATGTTTTTGAATTTTGCTAATGGTTTGTGTGTTTGTTATTTTTACATTTTTATAAGATATTCATCTCTCTCGACTATTTCAAAGGGGCTTAACACCTTTAGTGGATTTATGGAGGTAGTAGAAGTGATTTGTGGAGAAAAAATTGGCAAGCATCGATAAATAATTTCCCTCGGCCTTCACAAAAAAATTTAAATGTGTTATAAGTGTGTGGATATCTAGGAGGATAATCATTCTTGAATCCACTTGTTAGCGAAAAAGAGACCAAGTTAAAACAAATGGACTAGATATTTTTGACTCACAAAACATGATGAAAAGTTGGTCAAGAGTTCACTAGAAGCTCTAAAACAAACCATGATGTGGAATATGAATGAACTATAAGTGAAGTATGTATTAATGAATAAAGATTTGGAATGAAATATGAATGAATGGAGTAGTAGTGATGGAATAAGATCCATTAGCAAGAGTTATTTTCTTGCATTTTTTTGGAGATATGTTTGTTTTGGATTTTGAAATATGTTTAGTTGTGTGATAATTTGCATTTTTGGTTGTGTCAATGATGATAGAGAGTGATGATAAGAGAATAAAGATACATTTCAAATCCGGGATAGATGAGGAATACAATGATTTACTCCATGGGAAGAGCGAGATAATGAAGGAAAATGAAAGTATCCCTAGTTCACAGGGACCAGATGAATGAGATACATTATATAGAGAATAAGTCAGTAGATGAGGTAGATAATTAGATTGGATTATATGGTTGTGAAGAACATTCAAGCAAGAAAGTCAAATAGAAGGCTAGAGGATTTTGTGAGTGTAGAATGTGATTATAGGGATGGAGTGTTGAGTTGTGGAGCTCAATTACTTCAGATTAGCATGCAATGTAAAACTTGTTGGAAAACACAGTAACCATCATCGGTTAGGAGGGACCGGCATTGGTCACCTAGGACCGGCATCGGTCAAAGGGCAGGAGGAACCGACATCGGTTAGGGAGAACCGACATCGGTTACTTGTGTGAGGATGTTTTAATTAACTCTCAGGAATTAGATCTATTTTTAGCATTAAAATATATCTATTGATTGTAATTGCATGGCTAAGTGCCCTAAGTCTATAAATGACTATATAAGCATGAAAGCTAGGGTTTAGAAGTAAGTATTAACAAGAATTAAGAAGAACTTGCAAAAGTTGGTGAGAGAGAGAATTCTTGGTGATGAAGCAAAAACTTGAGAGAAAGAAAGTATTGTACATCTGAGAGGTGTGGAAGATTGTAAATCTTCAATTGTATATCTTGTCAAAGCTTTGGATAATAGATTGGCTTGTTTCTTGGTGGACGTAGCCCACACTGGGTGAACCACGTTAAATCTGGTGTTGATTTATATCTCTTGTTTTATATATTTCTTCTAGTAGAATATTCACTTTTATTTGCATGTATGCTTAGATTTGATATATTGTTTATACAACCGGTGTGCTAACCCCAACAACTAGTATTAGAGCTTTTTTTAGGTTTTGTGTGTAGACAAATTTACTCACGAGAGGGTTTTATAATTGAGTGGGAGGTACAACAATGGAAGAAGAAAACAAATACAAGGTAGAGAAATTTGACGAATAAAATTATCAATTATGGAAGATGCAGATTGAGGATTATCTGTATCAAAGATATTTGTATTTACCATTGGATGAGAAGTCTAGACCTATGAAGATGATTGATGAAGAATGGAAGATTCTTAACAGAAAGGCTTTGGGATCTATAATATTGAGCTTGAAAGCATCCGTGGCTTCCAATATTATAGAAGCGACTTCTACGGTAGGGTTAATGAAATCTCTTACTAATTTATATGAAAAACCTAGTGCTTTAAATAAATTTTATTTGATGAAGAAACTATTTAGTTATAAGATGCATGAAGGTGGATCTGCATCTAGTCATTTGAATGATTTCATATCTATTGTAAATCAGTTAAAATTGGTTGATATACCATTTGATGATGAAGTGAAAGAAATTTTATTCTTATGTTCTTTGCTGATAGTTGGGATAACTTAGTAATGGTTGTTAGTAATACAACATCTGCTAATAATATTTTGAAGTTTGATGATGTGGTTAGTATAATCTTGAATGAAGAAATTCACAGGAAGAGTACAAAGGAATCATCATTTGGGAATGCTTTGAATGTAGAAATCAGGGGCATGCAAAAGGAGAGATCCAAGAATAAGAGTAATGAGAAATCAAAGTCAAGGGATAACATATCTAAATCCATAAGTAAGGGAATTACTTGTTGGAAATGTGGAAAGAAAGGACATACAAAGAAATATTGTTGGTCAAAGGACAAAGAGAACCAACAACTAGACAAAGGTAAATAAGCAAATCTTGCTACATCAGAGGTAATGCAAGATGCTCTTATTCTTTCTTAGATAATAGAATTGAATCATGGGTTAATTAAGGGCTTCTTTATGTAAGGGTTATTTTAGAAATTATGTCCAGTGGCAATTTTGGGCATGTTTATTTAGGTGATGAAGAACCATGCATTATTATTATTGGTAAAGGGAAGTTCATCTAAAATTGTAGAATAAAAATACATGGGTATTGAAAGAGGTGAGACATGTGCCGAGCCTCACGAGGAATCTTATTTCGCATGGCAACTAGGTGAATCTGGTTGCATGCATTGTTACATTTTACAAGAGACTCTTGAAAAGTCACTAAGGGTGCTTTTGTTGTGGCAAGAGGTAAGAAGGTAGAACGTTATATTTATCTACAGTATTCTTCGATTCCTTTTCTACATTATCTACTTAGATTCAAATGCATGCATGTGGCATAACTAGTTTGCCCATATGAGTCAAAAAGGAATGTAGGTCTTAAAGGCTAAGGATAAGTTATCATATTTGAAAGATTTAGATCTTGATTTCTGTGAGCATTGTGTCTTTGGAAAGTAAAAAGAGAGTGAGATTTCTCAAAGTTGGGGAAACTAAGAAGGAGCAAAAATTGGAGCTTGTACACTCAAATGTGTGGGGACCAGCTCTCGATTAGCTTCTCATGGAGGATCCCAATATTATGTTACTTTCATTGATGATGCTACAAGAAAGGTATGGGTTTATTGTATTAAATGTAAATATGATGTTTTTGAGACTTTTAAAAGATGGAAAGCCCTTGTTGAGAATGAATCAAATTCTAAGTTAAAGTGCCTTAGATCTGACAATGGTGGTGAATATTGTAACAAGGCTTTCAATGATTATTGTTTAGTGAATGGGATACATAGAGAAAGAACGGTTCCAAGAACACCACAGGAGAATGGTGTTGCAGAGAAAGAATGAACAGACAATCATGGAACATGCTAGAAGTATGAGGATACATTTTGAATTGCCCTTATAGTTTTGGGTAGAAGCAGTTGATACAATGGTTTATTTGATTAACCGTGGGCCTTCAAGTTCACTAGATGGAGGAATACCAGAGGAAGCTTGGACCGAAAAGAGGTAGATCTTTCTTTTCTTAATTTTTTTGGTTAGAAGCTTTTGTGCATGTTGATAGGAAAATAGGAAAAAGTTGGATGCAAAATCAGGAGGTATACTTTAATTGGTTATGGATCCTGGTGATTTCGGTTTCCATTTTTGGGATTTAGAGAATTCTAAAATTATTAGGAGTCATGATGTTGAATGAAATGAAAAGAGAATGTACAGGGATCAAATTTTGGTACCCAAGGATGAACCGATTAAGAATTTTGTGAATGAAAATGAACTCTCAGATTTAAAGTATTACCGATAGTGTTACACAAGAATCGATGTTGGTTGACCCCTGACCGACATCGGTCAGATGAACCAGTATCGGTTACAGAAGATACAAACTAGCATCGGTTAACATAACCGATGTTGGTTATAGGTGACCGTGTCTGGCCAATGTCATATTTAGATACAAATGCCCATGAGGTCTAGATTGAGCCTCGATACTCCAAACTCCTGTGAGAAGGTCACAAAGGGTAAGTAAACCTCCAGAAAGATGTACACCTTCTCTATTTTATTTATTATTGACCGATAATGGTGAACCAGAGAAAGTTTTGAAAACAATGCAAGATAAGACCATGTCCGTAGAGGGAGCATGGCATGGATGAGGAGATGGAGTCCTTGGAACAAAACTAGACTTGGGATTTGGTTAAGTTGTCAGCAAGTAAGAAGACATTGCGAGTAAAAGTGAGTTTACGGGATCAAGGAAGAAGAGGGTGGACATAAAAAAGTACAAGGCAAGGCTTATAGTAAAAGGATTTGCATAGAAAGTGGTATTGAATTTGGTGAAATATTTTCTCCTATTGTTAAGACGACTTTTATTCGTATCTTGTATTGAGTTTAGTTGCGTAGTAAAGGATTTACATTTAGAGCAACTAGATGTGAAGATGGCTTTCCTTCATGGTGATTTGGATGAAGAGATGTATATGCAAAGCGATCGGTTGGGTATGAAGTCAAGGGTAAGGAGAAATTAGTGTACATGTTGAAAAAGAGCCTATATGGGCTCAAGCAAGCTCTAAGGAAATGGTACATGAGGTTTGATTGTTTATGCATGAGCATGATTACTTGAGATATGAATATGACCATTGTGTTTATTTCAAGAAGCTTGAAAATGGGAGTTATATTATTTTGTTATTATATGTGGATGATATGCTTATTGATGATCTAGTATGCGGGACATTGGTGAGCTTAAGGAAAGCTAGCTCAC
Organism: Taxus wallichiana var. yunnanensis; assembly: GCA_018340775.1. Classification (NCBI taxonomy): domain Eukaryota; kingdom Viridiplantae; phylum Streptophyta; class Pinopsida; order Cupressales; family Taxaceae; genus Taxus; species Taxus wallichiana. The sequence goes on along the minus strand of CM031239.1, from coordinate 949,522,252 downwards.
ACATTTCCTATGAAGGATTTAGGAGCTGCAAAAAGAATACTTCGTATGCAAATACACAAAGATGGAAAAAATAAGAAATTGTATTTATCTCGGGAGGATTATATCTACGGGGTGTTAGAAAGGTTCAAGAAGCAAAATGCAAACCCCTATTCGTACACATATGGCTGGACACTTCAAATTAAGCAAAGATCAGTGTCCTTCATCACATGAGGAGGTCAAATACATAACATGAGTGTCATATGCTTCAGCGAGCTTGGGAGTCTCATGTATGTTATGGTTTGTACTGCACCAGACATTACGCATGCAGTGGAAGTGGTGAGTAAATATATGGCCAATCTAGGTAAAGAGCATTGGAAAGTAGTCCAATGGATACTCAAGTATTTGAAAGGGACATCTAGCATGTAGTTATACTATGGAGGTTTGGATATTTTATTATGTGGCTATGTTGATTCAGATATGTTTAGAGATTTGGATGGTAGAAGAGCACTATTGGATATATTTTTACAGTAGGTGGGATGGGACGCCGTTATGGATTTCAAGATTGCAGAAGGTTGTGGCTTTGTCTACTACAGAGGCAGAGTATGTTGCAGCTACAGAGGCTAGCAAGGAGATGATATGGATGAGTAGGTTCATGGAAGAGTTGGGAAAGGAGCAAGATGATTGTAAATTGTTTAGTGATAGTCAGAGTGCAATTCATTTGGCAAAGAACTCAACATTTCATTCGAGAATGAAACACATTCAGATGAGGTATCACTTCATACGACATGTATTGGAGGATGGACAGTTGAATCTGGAAAAGATTCATACGAGCGAGAACCTTGTGGATATGCTAATGAAGCCATTAACAAAGGAGAAGTTGGAGCTACACTCCACTTCTATTGGTCTTTGAGTTTGAGACTTGAAGAGGAAGAAATAAATCTAAGGAAGGATCTAAGAATGACGTTGTACAGGTATGGTGCAATAATTAATCTCCAAGTGGGATATTGTTGAGTTTTGGAGCTCAATTACTTCAGATTAACATGTAATGTAAAACTTGTTAGAAAAAACACAAGAATCAGTTATCGGTTAGGAGGGACCGGATTATCGTTAGGAGAACCAACATTGGTTACTGCATGCGAGGATGTTTTAATTAAATCTCAGGAATTAGATATATTTTTAGCATTAAAGTATATCTATTAATTGTAATTACATGGCTAAGTGTCCTAAGTCTATAAATGACTATATAAGCATGAAAGCTAGGGTTTAGAAGTATTAACAAGAATTAAGAAGAACTTGCAAAAGTTGGTGAGAGAGAGAATTCTTGGTGATGAAACAAAAGCTTGAGAGAAATAAAGTATTGTACATCTGAGAGGTGTGGAAGATTGTAAATCTTCAATTGTATATCTTGTCAAAGCTTTGGATAATAGATTGGCTTGTTTCTTGGTGGACGTAGCCCATATTGGGTGAACCACGTTAAATCTGGTGTTGATTTATATCTCTTGTTTTATATATTTCTTCTAGTAGAATATTCACTTTTATTTGCATGTATGCTTAGATTTGATATATTATCTGTACAACTAGTGTGCTAACCCCAACATGGAGTAATTAAAATAAATGTTGAGTGTGAGGAATATGTGACAGAGTTAGGTGTACAAGAACACAAGAAGAGATTCAAGATAGAAGATAAAGTGATATGAAGTGTTGTGTTAGAAATGATGGTGGTTGATCGAGGAGAGGAGAAAAATAGAGGTTTAGAAGAAGTGTGAGAGAAAATGATGTGGTCCTGTGGTGAATGGGCGAACAAGAGAATGAGGTACATAGGAAGTGGTGTCAAGAAAATGATAATGTACAACCAAGTCCTTAAGAGATGGATACATGAGAATAAGTGATTTGGGATTGTGATAAGTATGTTATGTAAAAAGTTAAATGTGTGGAATAGGACAAGAGGTAGAGAATATGATGTCAAACGAGAGAGAATGTGGAAGAAAGGGGGAATGAGGTGAAAGTGTAAGTGAACACAAAAGATATGTGTGTGGAAGATGTGGGAGGAAGAGGTCTCGATTAATGTGAGAGGATGAGCCAATAATAAGAAAGGAACCTAAATAAGTAGTGATGGTGGGAAGAATGTGTATGTAGAAGATGGATCTAAGATAAGTGAAAAAATGAGTGGATTGATATGTGATTAAGAACATAATGTAGGTGTGGTGATCAAATGTATGATTGTAGTTGCTAAATCACACACTTGCTATGTACATATAGCCTCTAAATATGTCATTTATGTAACATTCCCATTTTAAGACATTAGAACAGGGGAATTTTTTTTTTATATAACGTTCTCTGTTCTAATTTATATAATTTAGAACACACGACCAAGTTTTAATAATTGTTCTCTGTCCCATTAACGTAATTTAGAACACACAATACTTTTAAAACCAATGTTCTTTGTTCGCATATTTATAATATGGAACACACATTCAATGCCATTCAATCATATAACAGAGATACCATTTGCTATTGTAATGACTCGAAGAACTACCGATCTCCCATTTTATGGCTCGGAGTTTCAACGATCTCTCATTTCATGACTCGGCTACTTACTGATCCTTCATGTTAATCCATGCATTGTATACTAAGTATACTTGGTTCTCTTACCAATTTCGGTTATCGAAGTGTTCCATTTAAGAGGCCTATCTGAATATCTATTACTGATACTCATCTGAAATCCTGCTTCTTAAACTAGGTGATTAGGACAACACAACCAACAACTTGCGATACTTTGGCCAAAGATTTTCACATGCTTTGCATGATCATATTCCTAGATGTTATACACATCAATGGAATACGTCCTTCACCTCACTTCGTCTGTTATCTAGAATGGTCTTTTCTGACCTCTGTCAGTCCTCTCGTCCAAGTTTAAACTTTAACCCAAGCTAGCAATATGAAAGAGTATAGGAAGACACTCGTGGTGACTAAAGGTACGTAGACATACTTTGTCGACCCTAGATGACTGTGTGTGTCTAGTTACCTTTAGTCTTCCTGAGTCACTCCGTATACACGATCACATTCCTAACCTCGTCCAAGTAACTTGGTCCCAGCTTATGTAAACTTGATGATTCGATTCGGGAGGGCGTTGTAACATGTCAGCTGCAACATTGTGTTGTCATGAAGGCCCCGCCTTCATGAAGACACCAGATTATAGCTGGCGTGTGCCAAGGTCCTACGGAATCCTCTCATCAAGGGATACACATCCAGCTAGAAGTGTGATTAGATTATAATCTTAAGTATTTTAAGAATAAGTTTCAAGCAACCGTGCGTTGATCTTCTAACCTCACTGCTTGTTACAGTTGCATAGCTAAGAGAGACTTAAATTGTCTTAAAGCTTAATATGCCTTTACTCCTCCTTACCGAAGGATTGCTTAATTCCATCTTAGTTCCTTAATTTAAGCTTCGGACTAACAGTCCACTACAGCTTAACGTAGTAAGATCAACTTACTAAACTTAACCAAGTTTTATTCGCAACCGCATTTAAATTTAGATTTCCATCTCATTAGACGTCACTTAAATGAGGTCTAACCACAAATGAATGTATTCATTTATTCACTATAACCTTACTTCAGTTAAGGTTTGTTACGAGGAGATATGATTCCTCATACCGAATATCCTTTGGATCAAACATCTCAAGGATATTAACGAAATCAGAATACAGGATTCAATTGTCTCTTTATTTATATTCATTAGCTTATATACTAGTTCCGAATATCGTTCATTTAAGAGTTCATATTCACTTAACTCTTTTCAAATGTCAATTTAAAATCCATATTGACCTAAGTATGAATTAATTGCACATTCCAACTTAAAAGTTGTATTCAAGTAAAGAATAGATATTATGTCCCTATAAATCTATCAACCATCATTTGAATAAATCCAAATTCAATGAATAAAATTATATTCTCAATCTTATTCAACAGTTTCCAAGGTGGTACAACCATTAAAATAACACACCTTTCCTTTTACTCATTCCTCTAGATTAGAATTTATACAATTTACAAATCCATACAACCGGACTTCATTCATGCTAAACAACATTAACAACTCGTAAAGAAAGAAGAATACAACTTTTTCTTTTTCCATTTCCTCGTAGAAGAATAATAAAATCTCAGAAAAGATCCATCCCTTAGTTAATCAGAAGAAGCATCATAAAACAACATATCTTCATTTTTACTCATGGAATCCATCTGCAAAATTAACTTGCACGGGTCAGTTCATCGAACTGAGCATATTAAGCACTTATCATTAAAATGAGGTGCTCTTGATTAACTGTCTCAATAAAAGAACTTTGCTTTTATGAAACGTTTAAAAATTGAGATGGACATCATCTACGAATTAAGTGCTGATAAGGATGAACAACTTAACAACCCAATCCCCTAATTACCATCACAATCAGACAAAAAGATTTACTAACTTTCTCCCAAATAATTACTACAACCCACAACACTTTATTCACATTTCCTTACTGTTTTTATTCCAATAACGCAAGGGGTTCATTCCATATTTAAAACAATTACTACCAAAAGTAATTTCCTCTAAATAGTTCCAGATTAAAAACATCTGTAAGAGCTAATACACATATGTATATAATGTTGTTCTAATGCAATTACTATCAATTCCATTCCCTTATTATAGCTGAAATTTCAAGAGATGAATTTAATTAAAAATTCAAACAGAACTACTTCCCTTTCGTACTACTCATTTAATTTCAAACAAATCAAATGCAGAAGAGAAAAGTAGTCATTCACCGTGACAACACTGGTGTCATTTCTCAGAATTCAACAAGCAACATAGTACTTCCTTCAAATCAGAAAAGAAGAAAAACAACAGTTAAATGCAGTTGCTTATGCCTAAGGCAGTAAGAAATTCATTCAATATATAGAATTTCAACTGGATAAGAGAAGAAAATAATTATTACTTCGATTACCCATCCAATATTCCCTTTCTTTTCATCACAACCGAACTGGATGATTTAAACAAGAAGTGATAACAATCAATGATAACAGTCAAAGAGAGAGAACAATTAAAACCAATAATCGAATGAAAGAAGAAGATTCATATTATCTCTTCTCATTGCTTAGCCGATTATCAACTAATTAGAGCCGATCTGCACCCATAGGATAATTTCTTCTAACAAGTCTATTTCAGTGTTTAAAACTTACTAATCACCATTCAAGGAGAGCATACCGAGTTCATTTACATATGATTCTCGCAAGTATAAAAACAATGAATCTTTTAATTAAAATCGTTTTCAATAATTATTCTCCAAAATGAACATTTCTAGGTCCAAACAAGCAAGAATGTACAATTTACAAATTTATATAACCATAATTATTCACCAAAAACGAACATTCCAACTAGGTCCTAAACAAGCAAGAATGTACAACAAACAACAAAATCATGATTTTTATCATAATAATAAAAGGAATCATTTTTCAAACACCAGAGTAAGAAATCAACTTCAGTTCAGTTTTAATGAAACAATGAAGAAGTTTAGATCATATTCAGTATATATATAAATATATAAATTCATCATCGAATTCAAGGAGAATAAAATGATAAGCTCTATTCCATCCAACAGATAACCAGATACTCTATTCCAGATTTAAGTAAATCATTCCTAAAAATCATTCACGGATTTCAAACCAAATAAGGAGACATTGAATTGTTTTTAAATCACGCAAGGGTAAGACGATGAAATAAATTCACTGTCCCAAAGAATTCATATTCTATGCACTGTAATACGACCAGAAAAATAACTCACGCAAACAGTTCCATCAAGCATTCTCACGGTTTTTCCAAAACCATTTACACGCACAGAACTCAGAAAACAATCTACACATCACTGTTACTTCCATCAAATCAAACCCATAATGGGAGATAAAACTGAATACCCATTACTGTAAAAATTCAAACAACAAGGATAGATTTCATCTCATTACCCTCCTAGTAAAGAAAACACCCAATTCGTATTTATTCTCAAAAAGGCAACTCAACCCAGAAATCTCATCAAAGCATATCAACATTTTCATTTTACAAAAACATCCAATAAAAGAGCAGAGTTCTTTTAATGAAGACGCTTAACAAAGAGCAAAACGGTTTAAAGAGAAGAGCTCAACATGCCTGTAAAACTTCTTGTGGCTTGAAGAAAACCGCGTCCACGCCCTCAGGAATTCTTCTTTTCCATGGTGACAAACAACAAGTTTTCCCAATGACCTCCTTACTCCCACAGGCTCAAAAACAGCCGTGGGTAATCAAAACAACAACAATAATGACCAGAATAGTTGCAGGTTTGAAAGAACCATAAAAGAAATGCAGAGCAAAACTCAAAACCCAAATGAACAACAATAACCACAAAAATTCCTCTTTCCCTTTCCAAGGTGAGCTGGTCACCAAGACCGAGATCAATAAATGCATTGAATGCATTGCTTTTCCTCTATCTCCACGCCACCACCGACTCAGGTTTGGCGAGTTCCACCTTTAAATTTTTGCATGTAATTTCCTTCTTAGCTACATTGCTAGTTGGATATCTCCAACTTCCCATGTTCCCACCAAACTTGGCATTTAAAACTTCAAGGACATCATTTAATGTCCTTTATTAAATTTCAAACCTTCCCTTCTTATCCTTTTATCAACATGTATCCACAAGTCCCCCTTCTAGGGTTAGCATTAGTTTAGGTTATATTGTCCATAGCTAGGTTTTCCACCTAGGTCGCAAGTCATTAGGATTTGTAATAATTTACATCCCATTTAATTTAAAATCCACATAGGTAGTAGTTAGGTTATAGGCTAAAACATAGTTATAGGTTAAAACGTAGCCATAGTATTTTAATTAATGGGTTCTTTTAGTAAGTTTACCAACTTACGTTCATATCCAGCATAATGCAGGACGTTTGTTCCATGCTCGACATATCTATACTTTGTTCGCTCGTACCAAAACTCTTACTGCCTTACGCTCTCCGAGTGTTACTATGTGTATGTAGTTCAGAAATCGAACCTTTCCATTGGCAACATGGTGCCGAATAATTATACCTGTAACCAGGTTCTGTAACATTTATAACGACCTTCAGTCTGGTTCCAGACTTCGTTCTAATTAGAAAGTAAATCGACAAAGTGATCACAAAGAAGGCCGCAACATACCTTGGATCAATGGAATTGATTCAAGGTGTGTTGTCAACAACAATATGAGTTCATCAAACACAAAAGCAAGTCTGTTGTTTCACACTTTGCAAAACACAAGTTATAATGACCTCTGTCCCAAGTAAACAAGTTACAGTAAACAAGGGTTCAGATCAGTAACACATTCTTTTTAAGATTAAAAGATATATCTTAACATAATTATCCTCATTTCCACAGTTACAACATCACGAAAAGAGGTTATCATAGTAGCTTCCAAAAATCAAGACATTACAATTTATATGCACACAATTCCTAAGCAAGATAACTACTTGTTAACAACCCTTTGCTTTGCTTTAACATTTATTTTATCTTTGTCATCCTTATGTAGACACAAAATCATACACTTGGTTACATTTCTAGGTCCTAAACACATACTAGCATTTACATGATCCATAAACAAGAAAACTAAATTGACAATTGTCTCTAGCTTCTTTCTCGTGTTTCGGTTTTTATTTGGTTTTACACACCCTATAACCTAGTTGATATTTTACTTATTTATCTTTTATGGCCCCAGACACTTAAGACTCCACCAAGACAACAACACCTAGGTGCTCTTGTCCCCTAGGTGACCCTAACACTTTCTTATCTTACTCGCTTCTATTGGGTCTCTTTTATCTTTTAGACATTTTTTCTACTTATGGGTCGGCTTCAGTTGTCAATTACAAAATTCAAACAAGGGAATCATATAAATACATAGTTATGTGTTCAAAACAAAGTACGTGCATCCAAAAGGCACCTAAAACACTTAAAATCGTCCATTTGACATTCATTCAAGATGGGACAAGGGAGTGCATTTTGTGTATACGTTCATAGGAAGGGGAAGTTCATTCTATTCCATCCACACATGTTATACATTGTTACATTCTAGATCTATCTCGTTATCAAGTGTAACTTGCACTAGGGCATCCTAGGGCACAATCCTTACACACACACTCATAAGAACTACATGGAGTATGAGATGTAGTGCATTAAGTGCTCGGCCAGAAGTGCACTCTGTCGGTGACTTGGCCAAGGTCAGCCTAACTCCCCATGTTCAGTAGCTTTTTTTTTTGGATTTTATGTGGTTTTGTGGGTTTTCCAGTGAACTTTTATTTTGTAGGTTACAATTATCTTATGTGATCAAGGAACGATATACATGTGATCGACATGAACCATTTTGACAATTTGTAAAAATCAAGTTCTGACCATTTTCACAATCATGGGCACCCTGTGTGCCACTATCCTAGTCCAAGCGCCCATTTTCGACATTATCCGTGAGCTCTAGAATTTATCATGAGGATTTACGACATTTCTCATCTCTAACTCAATAGTTTTCCCAATTTGTACGAGTCTCGGATCAAACACAAATCAGCTAAGTCATCCTTTTATGTCTCTTGCTTAGGGTTTTGTACTTTACTTGCTTATTGTTTATGTAATATCATACTTAGAGGTGTATATCATTGTTTACATTCAATTACTCTGCAATTAAGGTTTTACAAAATCATATTTTTTGTTAAATCATTTGGTGAACCCATCTAATCGAATCCTTTCTTCTTATGCCCATTACCCGTAGTGGTCGATTTGGGTCTTTTTGAGCACATTGAGATTCCTCCATCTACCCATAGGATTTCTAAATCAACGGTTGAATCGAGCTAATTCACATAATGTTCCTCTTGAAAACATTGAAACATATGATAGTGAACAATCTTATGATGAGGATACCAACGTTGATCAAGAGAAATTAGACAAGCTTACTAATTTTTATCAAGCACTACGTACAAACCCTACACATATCCCGCATATTCTCAATGCTTTACTTGCTTCTAAATTCTCTTGAGATATTGCTTTCTTGCCTCTTATAGGCTCTTCTTTAGTTGTCATGGCCTCCACTCAACCCCGTCACATTCCTACCTCCATTCCTACTTCCATTCCTATTTCTACAGCTCCTTTTCTTCAACTCAATGCTTCTAATGCACAACCTGGCTCTTCTTCAAACACTCATGACCTAGCTTCTTTATATCATGATCTGCAAACTCAAATCTGTCAACTTCAGCTAGTTACTTCCCATACATCTCCATCTCTTGACTCCTCCTTGCTCCTTCATGCCCCTTTCACACCCATCATTTTTGTTAATACACTTCCTCCCAACTTCATCACCCCTAAGTTTCTCACCTTCAATGGCCATGGTGACCCTTAAGAGAATCTTAGATCTTTTCATGTGGCATGTCTTGATTATGTGGATGATCATACTTTACTAGCCAAGATATTTCTTAGAAGTCTACAAGATTACACCATGCGTTAGTTTTACGATCTACTTATTCACTTGGTAACATCATTTACACACTTAGTTGATGCTTTTCTTGCACATTTTTCAATTAATATTGGTTCTAAAACTATCATATGCTCAACTTACACGAATCAAACAAGGATATAATGAGCATCTATTTGACTATGTGTTGCATTATAAGAACAATCTAGCTAAGATGACTAATGTACTTGTTGATTCTGAATTGCAAGATCTTTTTATCCAAAGTCTCGTATCTTCCATTGAAAAGAGTGCTATATTTTTAACCTCTCCCTCATTTGATCAACTATTCCATATGCTTAAGTTATGTGAAAGAAAACTCTTATCTATGGGAAAACTCAAATATCATGATCATGCTTCATCTTCATCTTCTAATCATTTTCAAGGCAAATCTACTTTTAAGCCATCTCCTAATCCCACTGAAGCAAAAACCATTGTTAACATTGTTTCTACTCCTAAAAAGCTTCAATGACAACCTCAAAGCGTACATTTACTAAATTTCCTATGCTCCTCACTTTTTTATTGCCACAACTTATCGAAAGCAATCTTATTATGCTTCCACCACCGCTCAATCTTGATCCATCTCGCCCTTATGGCCGTAATTATGATAAAAATGCTAAATGTGACTATCATCAATGTGTTGGGCATTCAATTGATCATTGTTTCAAGCTTAAGCATCTCATTCAAGATCTTATTGACAATAATGTAATCAAGCTCCCTGATCCATCGACATCTAAGTCGATCAATGAAAATAACAAGCTAAAAATCTTTAATAACCCATTGCCTAAGCATGACAAGTAAGTTGTTGATTCTTCCATTAATCATACATATCACGTTGTGTCTCCTCCTTCATCGGGGCCTCTTGATTTTATAGTTGTTATTTTTATGCATCTCCACCACTCATTACATTCTTAGATCACGATTATCATGCTACATTTTCTTTTGATTAATTGCACATAAATGCTTCTATTGGATCTAATACTATCATAACATGATGATTTATGCATCATCTCCTATCAAGTGTGTGCTTGATTGCACTCCTCTTAGCTATCAAATGTCTACTCTCCCATATTTCATATCCAAATCCCAAATCTTATGGCTATAAAGCTTCTCGTTACAATTGGGCCTCTCACCATGCTTGTGTTGTTCGTTGTGGCACCTTCAATTGAATGTTGTGATATGTTCTTAGTTCTTCCTTGGCTCCTCACTTTGCCCAAGCCATTCCCTCCATAAATCATTTGTCTCAAGTTTATTCACAATAAGCAAATTTTGTCACTCTTAAAGGAGTTCCACCATGCATACCATTTTCTCAGTCACCTCTTGTGGATGTCCTTCCACTAGTTACAACATCTAGCCCCCCTGGGCATCTCAAATCTACGGCAAATTCTACACGTAGTTCTCCTATTTGTACACGACCTACTTCTCAACCTGTCATCCTCGTCTACCCAGGTAGTCCATGTACCGGCCTCAAGTCTCCTACTCAAAGCCCTTCACATAGGTGTTCACCACCTCCTTCACCTCTTAGGTCTCCTTCGCATAGGTGTTTCCCACCTCCTTCACCTCCTAGTTCTCATTCACATAGGTGCTCATCACCTCCTAGGTCTCCTTCACACAGTGCTCATCGCCTCGTAGGTCCGCTTACAAAGGCGTTACCCACCTCCTTCACCTCATAGTTCTCATTCACGTAGGTGCTTATCACCTCCTAAGTCTCCTTCACATAGGTGTTCATCACCTCCTAGGTCTCCTTCATATAGGTGTTCACCACATCCTTCATCACATAGGTCTCATTCATCGATACGTCGTCACTTTCATACACCACTGGTCTAAGAGCATTGTCACACACCCTTATCTCCTCAGACATCAAGTGGAGGACCCTTTCCCTTTACCCTTATCGGATAGATTACTCTTCATCACACACTTGGGGCATCACACTTACTCCACTCCTAATATCATCAATTGACCATCATTCCTACTATTACGCTTTGTGCTTCATACTTCATATTTCTAAGCACTCTTACACAACTTGATACATACCTTGTATCATCATTACCCTATGACACACTCTAGTTCCACATGGTTCATACTCAACTACTAAGGGTCTAAATCTGAAATGAACCTCACCTCATTCACTCTTACACTGCGTGTGTCATGATCTATCCTTTCTAAAGCATCTCTCTTCAAACCATTTCCCAATGATGCACTCTTGTTCTATGGTTCATTCTTGATTGTTGAGGGGTCTTTTATAAATGAACCTCATTTCATATATATTCGTTGGGGGCATGTTGTTCCTATCACATTCACACACTACATACCACTTCATTCCATTCACTCGTTGCATTTACATATCTTGGTTGCACTTACTTTTTCTTACTTATACTACTTACATGATGTACTTTGCTTACTATGTTAGTCAGATACTTTGTATGTCATTATCTTTATCATATACACATACATGCGTTCACTTGGTCTCTAGTGGTGAATGTAGATCTTAGGCTGTTCTTGCACACTATAATGATGTTTGGCACCATACCTTTTACCAATCCCACTAAGGATCCTAGGGGCATCTACATTTCACACTCTCCAACATTACAGGTGTTATTGTTTCATTATGTACTACTACTTTCTAGCACACTACTTTCCATCAATATATAAATGTTTTGACATACTTTTTTATATTTCTAACATGCTAATGGGTGCTTCATGTGTAGCATTTGCATTGTCAGAGGACTATTTTTCGTCATGGTTGTCTAATACATTTTTATTTTCCATTGTTTGTTATGATACGATTGTTTTCAAGCTATGCCCTATGTCTTGTTTGATCATTGCTTGTATGTTTTTTTGTTGCTTTGGCCCGATTGTCTTGTGACATTATGAGTGATGTCCCATGTATGAAACCCATTTTCGTGGTCCACTTTGTTTGCACAATTGCTTATTACATTGTCTTTTATTACATGCCTTGCTTTGCATCGCTTTTTCTACTAACACATGCTTCTATCCATCTTTTTTGCATGTGCCTTAGTTTCTACCATGTACATCCCCCTGCAGTGGATATAGTTTCAGATCAACATTAGGTCCTCTCTTTTGGGCCGCACACTCCAACAGATGTCGCATGTACCCCAAATGAGGGGGGGCATACATTGGGTGAATAAATCACCCCTGATCAACGATCTGCTTAAGTTCAACACAAGATAACAAAAAAGCACAAGCTATAGCTACACAAATGACCCATAATCTTTCTCGGGTCCTTAGCACAACACAAACACCAACGCCCACCATCGACAACATTTCCTAGGCACCCATGTCCTCCCCACAGGCATCTATGTCCTAGGGGTATATACAATTATTTTCTCGATCGACAAGTTCACAGAGTAGTTTTTACAAGTTACAGAGCACAATCCTCTAAAGAACTAAATGCATTCTATCTCCATTTCAATCGGAACAATCAAGTATAACTGTAACTAACTATGAATAATTGGGACAATAGGAACAAAATAGGGATGCACCATTTATAATGGTGCTCATTGGGTAGAGTCATGGAAGGAGAGTAACACTAGACCTCTCTCCCGATACATGCTCATTGGCATGAGATCGCCCAAAAATTCGCACTTTGTGTGAGATCACCCAAAAAAATTGTACTTGGCGGGAGCTTGCTTAAAAAATCACTCTTGGCGTGAGATCACCCAAAAAATTCTTCTTCACAGCATTTCAAGACATCTTTCTATCCTTTACACTTCTTCATATCAGGTGCACACTTTCCTTTTACACACTTTTACACATTTAACTTAGATTTTTCATATACACTACTTTGACTACTCTTTCTCTCTTCTTTTACAGTTTGTACTTAATATGCAACAAGAAGCAACCCTACATCAACAACATAAGCACAACAATAGGTACAAAATAACTCGTATGCTGCTCCCCGTGGTCACTTTCCTTTCCTAGTCTCCACATTTCACTTTTTCATCATTCCATGATTCACTTGTCTCTTCGGCACACTATCGCCATCACACTCTACAAGAACAAAAGGTTTACATCTTCTAACTACTTTATGTTATCGAGTATTCACTCAACAACATAAAGTGGGGAAATGTAGACACAAAATCATGCACTTGGGTACATTTCTAGGTCCTAAACACAAACTAACATTCATATGATTCCCAAACAAGAAAATTAGTGACGTACTGTCTTTGGCCTCTTTTTGTGTTTTGGTCCGATGCACCCTACAACCTAGTTGGTATTTTATTTATTTATCTTTTATGGTTCCGACACAATACCTATCCATGATAGTAATGCCTAAGTGATCATGTCCCCTATAGGCACCCCTGCCCCTTTCTTATCTTACTCGCTTCTTTCGGGGTCTTGTACACCTTAGAATCAACACATGACTCCTAGCGCATGCGACCTCCCAAGGTCATGTCGGGAAAAACGAAATGAAATGGATGGGATGGTAGTAGGATGGGTAAATAGGAATAGGTGGAAAATGGCTATAGAACAAGTCATGGCAAATAAATGTTCTCAACTAGAAAAATGGGTATTTTCTCGTTGAATGTGATGAATCCCTTTCTAACCTACTCATGTGTAATAAGTACGGTCAAGGATGGTAGCCACACGTAAGTCACGGTCAATATCGGTGGAACCAAATAAGACCCTGTTAGGTTGTGGAACACGGGGAAATTTTCCTTCGTCATCTACGAATTCCTCTCGAAGAGGGTCATGAATATATTGAAGAACAATGGAATATAGACAAATCTAATCCCTACTTGGTTTGGTTTGCCCATAACTCTTCTCGCGGTGTCTACCTCGTCGTTCAAAGAAATCAGTTGTATGATGATGGTAGGTGGGACTGGGGTGGTTTGAAAGATAAGTTTTCTAAGGCCTTGGTCAATATCAATCAACCATGTGTCGATGTTCGGTTGCGGCACAGTTGGATCATAAACTCTTTATCTTGGTCGACGCGACCCCAATGTTAATGTGGGCACAATGCAAACAACCATAGAAATAAACAAAAACGAAAAGAAACCAAAGGAAACCGAGTAAAGGTTAGGTAACCTAGGCCACTATGGAAATGTGGGGGTTGTTGTTCATTCAAATATAATTAATCTAGATTCCTATTTTAAATCAACAATGCAAGAAAATCTAAATTAAACAAAAGTTGATTACTCTCCTTTTAATTTAATTAAATTTGGGTGCAACTAATTAATTTAAGCAAATGCAAAACAAATTAATCTACTTGTTTTTGATATTTTTAATGAAGCTTTTGAATGCAAATGAATAAAACAAAGCTAATTAATTCCTAATCTATGTTTTTAGGTTTTCTAGAAATAAATAAACAAAATCTACAGACAAGAAGAAATTGCTTCTAATTAAATAAGACTACTTTTATGCTAAAATAAAATAAAATAAACAGGGAATAGCTAGATGTGGCTATTCCTCTATTTTAGATTAATGAATCTAATCTAATTTAAACAAATGTTCTTTCCAATTTGAAACTTCCTCAGGTAAAACACTAAAATTCCACATAAGCTTTTTAATGTGAAGAAATGCAACAGATGCACAGACACATAAGCTTTCTCAAGCTTTTTTCCTTGCAGATCCACAAGGGGATAAGCAGGGAGGAAACTCTCAATGAAAGCTTTGTTCATGTGTGTATTTAAATCTAACTAATGAATGAAAAGAAAACTACATGTGATTTTAATTAAAGAAATGAAGAAGTATGTGCACAAGAACTTCCTCCAAATCCTTTCCTAGACAAATCCACAAGGATAAACTGAGAAGGAATTATCAATGGAAGCTACTTACAGTGAATACTTAGTTATTGATTTGATAAAGAAATCTAAACTCTAAATTAAAAAGAAAGCTTTAAAGAATTGAATTACACCCCCAACTTGGAAATGTAGAATTGTGACAATATCCAGAGTGGTTGTGCTTTTCTTGATCCCCTCAACTTCTTTTCCAATTATGAATCCAAATAGTCCAAGGAGTTGTGTTGGTTGGTATGCAGAAGAAGTTGTGTAGATACTAGAGTAGACTGGTTATAGGCTAGTTGGTCTCAAATACAGGTAAGGAAGTAACAAGGCAAAGCTCTGAGTTGTTTGTGTGCTTCTTGGCAAGATTTTGGTAGAGTAATGGTGTAATCAAATTCAATGGACTCCAACCAATGCTTCGGGAAAAATCTTGGTTTTTATAAAAAGTTGGCAGGGAAATGGTCCAGCACACTTGGCAATCAAGAAGTGTCAAATCACTCAAAGGAGGGGCAATCAACTTACTAATAATAGTAAGTAAAGAAGAAGAATTTCATATACATCTATCAAGCTCAAAAAAACAACTGATTTGGTCAAGAAACGTGCAAGAAAATGACTTGGAAGAAAGCAACATTCGTACATAACACGTTGTTTAAGTCTTGAATTTAACCGCACGGAACCGCCGGCCTACGCAGATCAACAGCATTACATAGCTAAAAAGGAAAACACTAAGGAAAGGAGGCATAAAACATTTGTGAAAGCAAGTAAAGTTGAGGAAATGACAAGTAAGAAAGAGTAAGCCACGAATAAATTGCAAGCAAGAAAAAAGGGGACCTAGACATCATCATTTGATTTGGAAAAGAAATTTTTTCATCATTGGGGATTTTACTATTCCGATAATGTAGCACCATGTAATTTTGGGTGCGTACGGGTCTCTTTTTATCTTTTGGGTATCTTTTCTACTTATGGGTCGGCTTTCCAGTTGTCAATTACAAAATTCAAACAAGGGAATCATATAAATACATAGCTATATGTTCAAAATAAAGGACCAAGCTCTAAGCATTATTACTATCACCTAAGCTTGCATCCAAAAGGCACCTAAAGCACTTCAAAGCATCCATTTGGCATTCATTCAAGGGACAAGGATTGCATTTTCTGCATACACTGCATAGGAAGGGAAGTTCATTATATTCCATCCACACATGTTATACATTGTTACATTCTAGATCTAGCATGCTATCAAATGCAACTTACACCGGGCATCCTAGGGCATAATCCTTATGTAGACACCTATAATTTAGCTTGAGCAATTTAAATACTTAAATTGCACTAATTATACCCTTTCCCGCAAATTGATGACATATCATCAATATAGCACACTTCCTCTTCTATCACCATTAATTAGCTACATTACGCTAGTTAATTAACCCTTCTATCCAACAATGACACCAATTAACAACATTCTATTAATCAACTCCCCTTTCTATCTAGATTAATTAATTATTTCTAATTAATTAAGCTCCCTTTCTATCTACATTAATTAATTATTTCTAATTAATTAATACCCCTTTCTATCTAGATTAATTAATTATTCTTAATTAATTAATTCTTTCTTCTATTTAATCAATAAATCGTCATTTATTTGATTAAAATCCTCTCACATATTCTAAATCATGCTAACTATTCCTCTAAAAAGCTTCTATAAGCTTGCACACCTATTAATTAATCACTTTGATTAATTAATAAAGCCCTCAAACCCCATGGGTCACTAAAGGACAAACTAAACTCTCCTAAGGTTGACTCAACCCTTTCTAAACCTCCCTTATCCACAACTAACCCAACCTCTCCATTTATCCCACATGAAGAGGGATGTAGAGATTCTTCTATCCATTGGGCTATATAAGGAGCCCTCCTCCTACCTTTCTATTTACACCTACACACTTAAATGAGCATAGAGCCTAAGCTATAGCCATTTTATCATCTAGAGAGCATTCTTCATTGGAGGAGCTAGCTATTTTCATTTCTTGTATTCATCCATCCAAGTTTTGAAGTCATATGGGGATATGTCAAATGGTCTTGTAGCCATGGATTGACAAGACTCCATTCTTGAAAACCTTGGGATTCAAACATACAATCAAACCTTTGATTGTTAAGGATCTAAACAGGTTCACTTCATTTGATTAGCATTCAATAGAGATAGAGATTAATGGATTAACATGTTAGTTTGAATATTTATTCATGTTCTAATGCAAGGATGTTGGTAGATTAGTCTTGTTTAAGCTCTAAGCATGATGGTGCATTAATTTTGATTTAGCTCTCTGTTTTAGGACTACTAGGTGTTAGTTCTAATTCTTTTTACATTGCTAACAAATGAATGCACACACCTTACACGCACTCACAAGAACTACATGGAGTCTAGGATGTAGTGTAGTGTTTAGTCATAAGTTCACTTTGTCGGGTGACCGTTGGGGTTAATCGACTCCCTATATTGCATATTTTTTTATTTGATGTGGTTTTATGGGGTTTTGCAGGTGAACTTCTATTTTGTAGGTTACAAGTATCTTTTGCGATCAAGGAGTGACACACGAGAGAATCAACATGAACCATTTATGACATCATGCGATACTCTAAAAATTAGGTTTTGACCATTTTTCGAGCTTACATGTGCCTAGTAGCGATCTTTGGTGTCGGTATTCTACCTCGGTCCAGACATCCATGAACAACATCATCTGTGAGCTCTTGAATTTATGTTGAGCATTTATGACATTGTTCATCTCCAATTCAACAGCTTCCCAGCTTTATACTAGTCTCGTATCAAACACAAATTAACTTAGTCATCCTTCCTATGTCTATTGCTTAGGGTTTTGTACTTGCTTATTTCTTGTGTCATATTGTACTTAGCAGTTGTATATCATTGTTTACATTCAATTACTCTATAATTAGGGTTTTACAAAATCATTATTTTGTTAAATCACTTTATTGCTTGTTATTTGGATTTGCCTCTTTACTCTACCAATTGAATATTGGCATGAGGACACACTAAGCTTGAGAACTATTTTGGAAAGGTCATTTGAATTGATAACAAATCGCTTTGATGTACCTCCCGGCCTCATGTGCTAGAATTTATGTCTTCATGGATTTGTTCTGAGCCTATTATAAAACACACTAACATCAATTCTACTTCTAAGTACTTGATGATAATTGATTAATATGGAGAAGGTCTAATTTAAATACGTCAATTTTCATCTACAAAGGCACATCAAAGCTTCATGTACTACCTTTAAAAATGCTAAAGCTCAAAAAAGCTGAACCCAAGGCAAGATCCTCTTGTCTCTTCTTCAAAAAATTATATGCAACTCGAGGGAAGTCTTCTTCCTATGCTCACCATGGAGGGTCTTCCTTGTCCTCTCAAGAGGTGGGAATGGGTTGACAATAGGATGTGTATCCCTAAAAAAATGTTCCAAATGAATCTAACGATCTAAAGATGCGTGCTTAACATTTGTGCCCAATCTTCATCTAATCCTATGCCTCAAGTTAGGTTGGGTGATAACATCGTTTAATCTTTGGATTTGCCGAGGAAAATGCTATAAATCATTTTGAACACACCTTTTTTCTTGTTTTGGAAGTGAAATACCTTGCTTTGTAAAACACATGTTTGGCCTCAAAATTGAAGTTAGGGATTGAACTAGGTAAGGTAACTCCCTTCACATGCTAGAGTATTGGATAGAATTGGAGATGGAGTGTGGTTCAAATGAGGAAATCAATACAAAAACCATGACCTCGAGCTCTTTGGATCCTTCAACATCACTTCTTTCTAAGGTTAATTACGGGTTGGGAGGAAATAAAGGCTAAAAATATAAGTAGGATAAAGACAAAGCGAAGTTGATGCATACACTTAGGAAGTAATTTAGTCTTTCTTTAATCCTAAAAAGTGGTAGGTGAAAGTCCTCCCTTTATCACAATGAGTATCATTTTATAGAATGTTAGAGGCACGAATGCCCTAACAAGAAACACTTAGTCAAGTGTTATGTTTATGAGTCGAAAGCTAATATCTCTATATTTCAAGAAACTAAGCTAACGACGAAAGAAAATAAAAAAATTGTTAGAAAAAATGGAGTTGTTGGAATGGTTTTTTCATGGGGTTCAATGTTGCCTTACGTAGTCTCGAGATATTTTAAAAGCAACAATGTGGCACTCGCTATTCTAGCTCATCATCAACATTAGATTATTTGTAAAATCCACTCCTTGTGATCCAATGCATAATTCATTTTGAACAATGTCTATGGCTCTAATAACCTAATAACAAAAAGAATATATGGGATGCCATCTCTAAAAAATGGGCAAATATGGGGATAGAATATATACGCAGAGGATACTTATGTGTTTTTATGATCCAGGTAGATAAGGTTAGGGGTCTAGGCTATGATACCTAGCCATATAGGGACTTAAAGGACTTTGTTTCCAACAACTTTCAAGTGGATATAGATTTGAGGCATGGTTGGCTTCGCATGGAACTACCGATGGCTTGGTTTCAAAAACCTATCGTAAAGTCTTGACAACATAGTCTTGGTTAATCCAAAGTGATTCAAGGATGATCGATCTCAAATTGTTAAGTATTTCCCATCTTGAGTTAAGATCACTATCTCATTTTCTTTTCGATTTACAAGGATTTTTTCCTCTTAAATGTGTGTTTAAATTTGAACTCATGTGGTTGTGTTATATGAGCTTACATGAGGTGGTACCTTATTTGGTGGGATTCATTTAGAGTCGAGTAGATCCAAAATGTTTATCCTATTAAACAAATTGAGTAGGTTTAAGACTCTTCAAATGAAATGTAATCAAACACATTTCAAGAACATCTTTAAAGAAAAGGAAAGGGTCTATATGGAACTACAATATCGAATAAAGTGGTTTTTAAACGTGGCATGGATCAAGTCTCTTATCCATGGGAGAATGAGCTTTTGGTATAATTTGGTGAACTTTTGATTAAAGAAGAAATATATTGGATGCATAAATCTCAATAATGTTGGTTCAAGGAGGGTGATCGCAACATAAAATTCTTTCATAATTGTACCCACTATAGTCATAAAATTATGCACTTTAAACATTATTTATCTCGGTCTCATACTACTATTTAGAAGGTTCTTGAGTGAATAAAGTACTAATTAACCCCCGTCCTTTGGCCATCTTATTTTTTTTATTTTATTTCGTCATTACCAACCTCTTGCACCCATATGCCCAGTCAAATTCTGTCATCCCGTGTTATTTTAGCCTCGACTGGGGTGCCATGGGAGCCCTGGTTCCACCATGGGTGCCCGATCCTTTTAGAGCTTTCTTGCCACTTTTTGGGCTCTTTCTAGCCATTTGAGATCTTTATATTTCTTATGGTCAACCTTTTTGGGTTAGTTACAAAATTAGACCAAGAGAACCCTATAAATATAAAGTTATGAGACCATAATGAGGGACCTAACATCATCTACTATTATCACTCATCTAGAGTTGCATCCATATATTACATTGAGATCACTTGCATCCATATAGCTCCATCATCAAGGCACAAGGCTAGGACATTTGCATCACACACACTTATGTGTACACTTCTACACATAGTTATATTGCACTTCACTCTGAAAGTGCGTACCGCACAAGAGAAACCTAGGGCATGTTCACACACACTGCACATATAACTAGATTGGGTCCTGAAATGTAGTTAGGAAGTCCACCATTGTGGAAGTTGAGGTTAGTCTGGCCCCTTCATATGCATTTTTCTTTTTTAAGATTTGATGTTTGTTTTGGGGTCTTGCGGATCTTTCTTTCACATTGGATTATTGATTTACATCCAACACAGGACATTGAATTTGATGCAACAAACAACGAGAGTTTGTGACTATCTGTCGAACTCAAGATCGCTTTTAGAGATTTTGCACAGACAAGGTGCCTGAGACATGCACTGCAGCGCGCCGCAGCGCCTCTAGTCTCTCTCCAGTGCTCCATCTAGTTAGATCCTCTAGATCTGTCCTTTTAGGATTCCTTCACATGTCATTCCTACTTTTGTATTTTCTAGTCACCATCATGCGACACTTTGTCCCTCGAATATCTTCCATTCATCTCGAGTTCTTTCTTCTTCCTTCTTACACATCGGGGTTAGCATTTTCTTTTACATAGTTACTTAAGACAATGTACATACTTTCTTTGTTGCATTTATTTAATTTATTATAGTTGTTCTCATAGCTTATATTAACTATCCACATACTCTTGCATTAATGAATTAGTTTTAGTTAATCACTCACACTCATCAAAATTCTAACAATGTTATTTCTATCTAGGCTTCTTTTGGGGAACAATTATCTAGTGACGAGGTCATTCATTCAAGTCTTCTCTTTCTTTAAAATGTTGTTAGCTTCCCATCTCTTAGACATAATGAGATTCTAATTTTTTTCTTTAGATCATCACTAGCCACAAAACGAGCAACTTTGGGTTCGCTTCACAATTGAGGAGGTTCGTTTGGGTTCTCTTTTCCATGGCCAAAGGCAAATCCTTAGCCTCGATGGATTTTTTCTCGCTACTTTATTTCAAGACTTTTTACACGTGGTTGGAAAGGATATATTCATTTTAAATCAAAGAATCAAGGAAATTCCATTCCATCATGGGAACCTTAATTACACTTTCATCTCTCTCCTTCCCAAGAAAGAGCAATTGAATTTTGCCCAATTTTACTATGGAATATTATGTACGAGATCATTTTTAAGGAGATTGCTATGCTCAAAACCTTTGATGAATTTTATCATCTCTCTAAAGAAAAGGGGCTTCATGTTTTGGCATCTTATTTTGAAGGAATAATCACAACTAATGAAAAATCCACTCTCTCTCGATTAAGTGCACATCATAAATGCTCATTAAACTGGATATAAATAAGGCATATCATTGGGTTAACTAGAGATTTTTGATGAAAATTTTGGAGCACTTTGGTCTGTTGTCTACTCAACTACACCAATTGATCTTGATTGTATCTCAGTCCCAAATTTTCCATTTGATCACCGAGTAATCCCGATGATATTTTTCACACCTACTAGGAAGTTTGGTAGGGGTCATTATCTTCCTTCTTATTTATAATGATGGTGAGACCCCAAAAAGATCTATGGATATGGCATGAATGAATGGGATCACTAAAGGAATTAGGCAACTCGATAACCTCTATCCATTCACCGATCAATAGTTTCTGGATGACACAATGATTTTTAGGGTTGTTAATCATCAAGAAGCTCAAGTTTACAGAGCCAATCTTGACATGTTCTCATTGGCCTCTAGGTAATTCATAAATAATGCCAAGTATGATCTTCTCTTCTTTAACAAATCGGTAAGGTAAAAGCTAAAATTTGTGATTTTTCATAGAAATCTTCCTCATAAGTAACTTGGTATTCCACCATTCCTTGGAGTTAGGTAGGCTTGCATTGGATAACCTTATTCTTACCTTCAAGAATTGAGTCAACTTGTGGCATAAAAGGTGGTTATCTTTTACTAGAAAAATCTTACTAATTAAATCGAAGTGTTGAGTGTCCTCCCTACATATATTACGTATGTGATTCACGCTCCTAAGATAATCCAAAAATATCATTGGTATCATACCGATTAAGATAAAATGTGAAATGTAAGCCTAATCTGAATGCAAGATTGTAGTAAATGAATAATAAATTAAGTACAACAATACACTCAAGCAAACTAAGTAATGAAATGTAAAAACCCTAAGTGCAAAGAAGGATAAGATGACTTAGCTGGTTTCAGAATTGAAATATGGAATATACCAAAGTGATGACCATGTGAATGGAATGGTTGGAGTGTTGTACAGAGACCCAAAAAAATCTAGAATTGGAGGAACATGCTAGATTGGGGTGCTTAGAGAGGGATAGGGAAGCCTGTGTGTGCCCTAGTCCTAATTTTGGGTGTTTGGGTTTGCATAAATTCTCGGAAAACCTCCTCTAATGTTTTGCAAGGTGTTCAAGTTTAGTCACCATTGATCACTTTGAGGTCACACAAAGATCGTCAGTTCATTGTGAAACCGCAATGAAGAATGAACCTACAAAAACCTCAAATGGACATAAAATCCCAAAAAATAAAGATGCAAAATGAGGGGTCGATCGTCCTCGGTTGTCACATGGTGAACTTACGACCGAGTGTATTACTACATCTCATTGATTAACTAAAATAAGAAATTAAACGCTTATTCTAGTGTAATCTAATGTTATGCAAAACAATAAATAACAACTAAATAAATAAAAGAAATGACTCAAGAAACTAAGTAAATAGAAATGTAAAACCCTAATGTGCAAGAGGGGTTCAAAATCCTTAGCTAATTAGATGAAGGTGCAATCGTGTCGTAGTGCCAACCAGTAAATAGGAGGAGGAAACGACCACATAGAAGCATGAGAAAACATAGATCCGAGCTCTTTGATGGGATCTGGGATCGGGAAAGGGACATGGGCACTGTGGGTGCCCTAGTCTATGGAAATGGTTTGAAACCCTCCTCTGAGATGTCGTTGGATGTTCACCGTATGCTCTTCTTGTCACACTAACTTCGTTGAACCTGCTTTGGATGTTGATGTAAATCAAAGACGAAGGAGAAACTTGTAAAAGCCGAGATAAAGCATCAAAACCATAAAAAGAAAGACACATATGAAGCAAGTTAGATTGTCCTCGCTACCAAAATGGTGGACTTACTAATAGCCCGAGCATCGCACTACATCTCATACACAATGTAGTTCTAGTGTGTGTGTGTGTGCATGTCGTGCCCTAGGTGCTCTTGTGCCAATCGCACTTTGTGAAATAGTGAGCAATAGCTAAATGTAGAAAATGTAATAAAATGTGTGCATGGAATAGAATAAAATCCCTCCCCCTATGAAGTGTGATGCAGATGTCCTAGCTTTTGCCTTGATGATGGAGCTATGTGGATGCCAATGTAATAGATGGATGTAACTCTAGATGGAGTGATAGTAGTAGATGATGTTAGGTCCCTCATTATGGTCTCATAACTTTATATTTATAGGGTTCTCTTGCTCTAATTTGTAATTAACCTCAAAAAGGCCGACCAAAAGAAAGATAAAGATGAAAATGGATAGAAGAAGCCCAAAAGTGGCGGGAAAGTGCTAGAAGGATTAGGGCACCCTGTGTGGGACAAGGGCACCCATGGGTGGTTCAAGATTAAATATGGGTGCCCTAACCAAGGCTAAAATAATGTGGGATGTCTAGAAAATGGTTGGGCATGTGGGTGTAATAGGTCACAAATTACAAAATAAAATAAATAAGATGGCAAAAGGACGGGGGTTAATTAGTACTTTCTTTACTCAAGAACCTTCTAAATAGTAGTATGAGATCGAGATAAATAAATGTCTAAAGTGCATGATTTTGTGACTACATTTTTCCCCACTTTATGTTGGTGAGCAAAAACTCGGTAACATAAAGTAGATAGAGATGCGTACTGATGTCCATGAAGAGTGTAGTAGAAGCATGCCGAAGGACTAGAAAAAGCATGGAATGATAAAAATATGGAGGAGCGTGGAAACTATAGATGAAAAATGCGCAAAGAAAAAGTGATGAGAGTGAACCTAGGGTGGAATGCGTGTGTGTAGTTGCTGCAATGTGTAGTGTACCTACATGGTTAGTAAAATCATGTGTGTTGTTGCAAAATGTTGTTGTTGTTGTCGTCCGTTGTTGTTTTTGTTGTTGTTGTTGCCCCCATTTGACTACTTGTTTCTCATACAGAAATTGGACCTACAAGGAGAAAACGATCAAGTAGTCAAATATGTATGTATGTAAGTGTAAAAATGTTATGTAAAAGACGCATGTAAATACACTAATGTAAATGTAAAGGTAAATGGAACATGTGCACCTGATCCATGTTAAAAGAAAGAGTGTAGAAGGATATCCCAGTATTGCGAGTTTTTTTGGGAAATCTCATGCCACCCTAGCTGGAGAAGTGTAGGGAGGAAATGTTATGTGTCCTCTAAGCTCTAACCACTTCACCTTTGAATATGTGTGAAGAGATCTCTATATTATCCTGGTTTTTTGGGTGATCCGACGCCACTGGCCGAAGTAGTGTAGAGAGGCACACCCACTGTAACCTCCAAGCCTCAGAATTGCTCCCGAAATGCTAAGGACACTATGTCCTGTAAAATTCGTTGTGTATGGGGTTCATAGACTGGTCTAAACCCACTCGTTGTATGTAAACCCACAATGCCAAGGGTGGAAAGTGCATTGAATGAACCGGTGTAAATGTGATGTGTTAGTATAAACCCCCAAATGATGCCCCCCTCTTTGGGGTGCATGCAATGTCGACTGATAGGAGACATGCGGCCCCAAAAGAGGACCAACCACATGCACGTTGTAACCCTGGAAAGTGCTTGGTAGAAACCAAGGCACACACAAACAAGAAGGCTAGCCAAAGACAAGTGTAAACAAATAATGCATGCATATAGAAAACATGTGTAAGCTACGTAGACAATGTAGTAAATGTAAACACACAAAAGAAAGTAAGTAAGTTGCACAAAGTGGGCTACAAACATGGGACATCACTCATGATGTCGTAAGACACATAAGGCCATCATGGCGCAAACAACAAACAAGTGTGTACACAAGCATAAGGCATAACCCGCATATAAAAAGCAAACAATGACAAACAATGTAACTAAATAAGTAAACAAGAAGTAGCCATGGAAACATGTAATCCTACAAAACAAGTGTTATACATGGAACACCTGTTAGTATGTTAGAGAAATATCCAATATGTCAAGATCATGTATGATCAAGTAATGTAAGATGTTAAGTATAAATGAAACAATAACACCTGGAAGAGACGAATGTGGATGCCCCAACGACCAATGTAGGAAGGGTAGAAGGTGAGCATTTGTGCCACGTGTAGGAGTCTTGTATATGCGATCACACTAAACAAAGGCATGAACGCACATGTGTGGATGGTATAAATAATGACATATAAGAAATCAATCTAACATGTGTAATAAAGTGATCATATAAAACACTAGTAAACAAGAGTAAATGCTCCAAGACAATGTAATATGCTGTGGATGGATGGAATGGAATGCAAGATGGAATGATAGGAGCCACATGCCCCCAAGTGAATGGAAGTATATGTATTGAGGTTCATTTTCCCCCTCAGAAGTCAAGAATGAACCGTAAACGAGAGTGTGTCATTAGGAAATGGTCAAGTAGTGTGTGTTGTATCTAATGCGCTGTGAGGAATGTGTATGCGTAGTGATGAGATGCGACCTAGTGATGATGCATGTGAACCTTATAGCCGAAGTGTATATCACAAATAGATGAACGTATAAGTGATGATTTAGCCTAAGTGTATATCACTATAAGATGAACGGATGAGTGATGATTTAGACAAAGCGTATATCACTACAAAATGTAAGGAGGGTGTGGTGATATAACCTAAGGTGTAGACCACTAGAAAATGATAGAATAGGTGACAATGTAGCCTAAAGTGTATGTCACTACAAGATGAATAATAGGGAGTGGTGATGTAACCTAAGGTGTATACCACTACAAAAGGATGGAATGGGTGACGATTTAGCCTAAAGCATGTCACTAGCCTAGAAATGTCGCATGGTGAAAGGTCGAGTAGTAAATGTGTAAGGTCCATTTGATTTGTAAACCCTCAACAGTCAAGTATGGACCGATGAACTAAAGTGCGTCATCAAGTAGTGAATGCAGTGCGTAGAAGACAAGGAAATGGTGAGAATAAATGACTATGTGATAAGTAGAATATGTAAATACGCGATGTGTAGAATGCAATGCAAGGTGTGTAGAAATGTGTAAAATGTAGTGTATAAGATGACATGTAATGTATGTAGATAGACTCCTATATGATGAAGATTAGTATAACATGTAGAATATGTGTGAAAATGTGTGGTGTAATATGTATGATATGTAGACAAACGAGTAATACGATATGTAGAATAAGTAGTGTAGGATGCAAGACGTGTGGATAAAGATGTAGATCATAATGCACAAATATCAAAATGTTACATACTAAATGTAGAAAGTAGGGTGTATTATGCGTAAATTTATGATGAGGTGTAATGTGTAATACCTATGGTGTGATGTGTGGGGTTCAGTGTAGTAGTAATCCCTCAACAAATCAAGTCTGAACCGAAGACAAGAGTGTGTCATTGGGTAATGACACTAGAATGTATGATGAATATGCCTAATGTGAGGATATAAATGTATAAGAATGGAAAATATGATGAGTGTGACTATGATGAGACTAGATATGGGGGAAGGTGAAGTGTCATGCCCCAAGTATGTGTGAATGAATGCACTATCCAATGATGGTGAAGGACGAATGTCCTCCATCGCTCACAAGGTGAAAGTGCATGATCATGCTCCAATAATGGAGCTATGTATGATGACAATTTCAAAGATGACAGGTACTAAAAGTGTGATGTAGTACTATGTAGCGATGATTAGAAGTGAGGCGGGAATATTAGGTGTGATGCCCCCAGATATATATGAAAGCATCGTCCAAAGTAAGATCATCTAAAAGACCATCACTGTCGTTGTCGAAATCATATTAAATAACATGGGAAACCTGATAAGCAATAGTCTTTGGCTGGTCGTCTAAATAACCATGAATACGCAAGTTATACATTGTCATGGCGTATTTTCATCAATAAAGGGAGGCAAATGGACACCCATGAGTATACCAAATAGTAAAATTGGGTGAGTAACAAAGAAAAGAGCTATTGCAAATGCGCATAGTACCAAATGGCATAGGAAAAGCTATATCAATATGACCAGGATCAAGTGTGCCTCTAATATAATCTAACCAAGATTGGCCAAGAGTAAGTGGGAGGAAGTATGATAACGCAAGGTGAACAACAAGATGAAAAACGTGAAGTCCATATGTAGTAGTGAGAATAATAGATCCATGATACAAATGTGGATCATATAAAGGAGAATGGAGATCTTCAAAGGTAAAAACCGAGCTGAAGAAGACCGTCGTGTGAACATACATCGACGTCGCAGGAAGTATCAAGTGGTATGTGCTCCTAATAAGAATCATTCATGAAGAGAGTGCAAGTGAATGGTGGTTGGATTGATGATGACAATAGTGGTAGAGATGTGGATGATAAAATGACGTCCATGGATTAAACAGCCCCGATATGGAATGATAATAAGTTGGTAGAATCTATGGCGGCATAAGATGAATTGCATCTATCATATAGATGACACTGCAATCGATGATAAGTGAGGTTGTTCATCCACAAGTTGCGGTGATGGAGGGGTAGGTAAAACAAGAGAGCATTAGGAGCATAGCCTGCAATCATAGTGCTCGTGATTGCGTAGAGTTGGTGATGAAGGCAGGAGGAACCATATCAACCATACAAGTAGTAGTGAAAGGAGTTGGAGCATGGAGCTTTAACAAATTGTAGTTCAAGGGCACCAAACAAAGAGATAGGAGTAGGAGAATCATCTATATATAATGCGGAGGATCAATGGGTGAACGCAAATGAACAAACATCATGTGGTTCGGGGAGGAGATGTGGCCATGTGATCGGGTTAGAGCATCTGCGCCTTTCTAGAATGTGTGCTAAAAATAGTAGGATCGATAGTACACATATTAACAACAATGATGTCATTTAGAGCTTTATGATCTATGTCAAAAGATGGAATTGAATAAGGGAAGGGCATGGCTTATAACGAGAGGGATCAACAGGAGTATCGATTAAAGCATGACCAAAACTATCAAACTCGTAGAATGATCGGAGATTCGTATGAGTATTTTCACCCATGATAAAACATCGGGTTCACAAAATGATTAACTAAAATTGGACTAACTATGTAGTGCTAAGGTAGTTAATCTAAGTTATGCACAATTGTACTAAAGTAAATAAATGTAGTAAAGAAATATGCTAATGATCTAAAAAAATATGTAAAATGAAATACTAAACCCTAATGTGCAAAAGGGTTAGAAAATCCTTAATGATTGGATGAAGGTGTAGGATCTGTGTCAGTAAGCATATGCAGGTAAACAAGAGGAGGAAATGACCACGACTGAAGCATGAGAAAACACTGGATCCGAGCTCTTCGACCGATCTGGGTGCAGAGAAAGGGACAGGGGTGCCTATGGGCGCCTGTTTGGGAATGGGTGCAATAGTCTACGAAAATGGTCTAAAACCCTCCTCCGAGATGTCGCCTAGATGTTCACCTATATGCTTCACTTCTTGCCGCACAACTTCATTGAATTGTTTCGTAATGAAATTCCAAATCAAAGATGAAGGAGAAACTTGCAAAACCCTGCAGACAAAGCATTAAAACCCTAAAAAAAAAAAATTCATATGAAGGGGTCGGATTGTCCTTAATGGCCACAATGGTGGACTTACTAATTCGAGCGATGCACTACATCTCAAACCCAAAGATATCTCATTATGTGGTGTATGCGTGCATGTCGTGCCCTAGGTGCTCTTGTGTCAATCAGTACTTTGTGAAATAGCGAGCAATAACTAAATGTAGAAAATGTAATAAAGTATGTGCATGGAATAAAATAAAATCCCTCCCCCTATGAAGTGTGATGCAGATGTCCTAGCTTGTGCCTTGATGATGGAGCTATGTGGATGTCAATGCAATAGATGGATGCAACTCTAGATGGAGTGATAGTAGTATATGATGTTAGGTCCCTCATTATGGTCTCATAACTTTATATTTATAGGGTTATCTTGCTCTAATTTCGTAATTAACCCCGAAAAGGCCGACCACAAGAAAGATAAACATGAAAAATGGCTAGAAGAGGCCCAAAAGTGGTGGGAAAGTGTTAGAAGGATCGGGCACCCCTGTGTCGGACTATGACGCCCATGGGCGCCAGGTACTAAATCTGGGCACCCTAGTCGAGGCTAAAATGACGCGAGATGTCAAAAAATGGTTGGGCATGTGGGTGCAATAGGTCGCAAATTATGAAATAAAATAAACAAGATGGCCAAAAGGATGAGGGTTAATTAATACTTTCTTCACTCAAGAACCTTCTAAATAGTAGTATGAGACGGGTAAATGTCTAAAGTGCATGATTTTGTGACTACACTCATACCTAATGTAGTTCGTGTGTGTGTGCAAAATTGTGCCCTAGGTGGCTCTTGTGCAAGTCGCACTTGATAACGAGAAAATAGCTAAATGTAAAGAAATGTAATAGATGTGTGTATGGAATAAAATGAACTTCCCTCCTATGAAGTGTATGCAGAATAAACAACCCTTGTGTCCCTTGTGATAGTGCTTAGATGGATGCAATGGAGCTCTTAGATGCCTTGATGGATGCAACCTTAGGTGGTGATAGCTAATGCTTAGTGTTTGGTCCTTATTATGATCACATAACTTTATATTTATATGATTCCCTTGCTTGAATTTTGTAATTAACCTCGAAAAGGCCGACTACTAAAAAGATAAGATGCTCAAACAACTAGAAAGGACCCAAAAAGTGTGAGTAAAGTATAAAGGGGACAAGGGCACCCAAAGAAGATGAGGGCGCCTGACGCTAGCATCCTAGGTTAGGTGTTGGTGTCTAAGATGACAAATGTTGAAGAGTAAAAATGAAAATTGAGAAAGTAAAGGTGCAAGACTGAAAGTAGCAACAAAAAGTAAAGAAAGGTGGCCAAAGACATGGGTTGATTAGTACTTTTCTTACTTAGGAATCATATGAATAATAGTATGTGATTAGGACTAGATAATTACCCAAAGTGCATGATTTTGTGTCTATATTTTCCCCACTTTATGTTAGTGAGCGAGAAAGCTTGGTAACATAAAGTAGATAGAGATGTGTACTGATAACCATGTAGATCGATGATAAAAGCATGCCGAGGGACAAGACAAAGCATGGAGTGATAAAAATGTGAAGCATGGATGCTAAGGAGGAGAAAGTGCAAAAAAAGAGATGAAAATGAACCTAGGGTGAAAACACATGTGTAGATGTCACGATGTACTTGTTGTCGATGTCGATGTCGACTCACATTGGTATGTGTGATGATGCCAATGTTGGTGTTGACTATCACTTCCCATACAGACGGACCTACAAAAGAGAAGTTGAACAAGTAGTCAAATACGCATGTATATGATCAAAATATGTAAAAATGTGTGTAAGGAAAGTATGTAAAAGTACTAAAAAGTGTGAAAAAGGAACATGTGCACCTGATTCGTGATGAGAAAAAGAGTGTAGAAAGGATCCTGTAGATGATGTCAACACGTGAGTTTTTGGGTGATCTCACACCAATGAAATGGAAGAAGTGTAGGGAGAATAGTCTGGTGTCATCCTCCAACCTTTAATTATTTCTCGTAATGTAGAACACCACTGCATATGGTGTGTATAAACGCATGTGCTAAGGACCATATGCCCTATAAAAGAAACAATGTATGGATTTTTTTAGGTTGTGTTGAACTACCAATCGTTGTGTAATTGCCCTTGGTTTCAGGCATCCAAGAAAGGTCAATGTGTTAAGGACCCAAGTCTAATTCTAAGCCATGTCCGAAACTGAAAATTGTGTTGTATTGGTACCATGTTGTGATGTGTATAATGTTGTATGGGGTGATTGATTCACCCAAATGATGCCCCCTCATTTGGGGTGCATGCGACATCACTAAAGGAGTATGCAGCCCAAAAGAGGATCGACCGTTGTGTTGAATTTGTGCCTGTAGGGGTGGGGAATGTGCTTGGTAAAAACCAATGCATACACAAATAAGTGTCTAGGAGACAAGTGTTAGTACAAGCAAAGACAAACATGCATGTATAAGATGAAATGTAAGCTAAGTAGACAATGTGTAAGCTAAGACGTAAGTAAACATGCAAGAAGACAATGTAGACCATGAAAAGTGGGTTATAAACATGGGACACCATTTACAATGTCACAAGACAATCAAGGCCGAAATGGCTCAGAAGCAAACAAGTGTGCACACAAGACAAAGGGCAAATCCCATAAAAAAAGAGTGTACAAAGAGAAAAAAATGACATATAATGTAACGAACAACCATGGAAGCAAATAGTCATGCAAAACAAATATGTAGTGTACGAAAGTGGATGCCCCCAGGAGTTGTTATGGGATGGTAATAGGTATTGTGCCAAACATCCATGTTGTGTGTAATGGACATGTAAAATATGTGATCACAAATAGAAAGCAAGTGAACGTGCATGTGTGTATGGAAAGATAATGACATACAAGATATTTATCTAGCATGTGTAATAAGATGAACATGTAACAAGTAAATGTAAACAAGAGTAAATGCAACCAAGATATGTGTAGTATGTTGTGAATGAGGCGAATAGAATGCAGAGTGAATGATAGGAACAACGTGCCCCAGAGTGATCTATATGTATGTATGCAATGAGGTTCATTTGTTTATGCCCCCAGTAGTCAAGAATGAACCATAAACGAGAGTGCGTCATCTAAAGGAAATGCTCACGAATGATGCATCATTGCAAGGTGTAGAAGATTGAATATGATGCCAAAAAAGTGTGGATTGTTGGATTGTAAGATGATATTAAATGCGACATAGGGATGAGGTCTAGAATGTGTGATGATTTAGCCTAAAGCATATATCACTAGATGGGTGAGGAGGATGTCAGAAAACGTGATGATGTAGCATAAAGTGTATATCACAAGATGAATGAATAGGAAAGCTAGAAAGGGTGATGATTTAACATAAAGTGTATATCATGATATGTGTGAAGAAGGCACTAGCTAGGAATTTCGCATGGTAAGAGGATTGAATGATTGAACGTGTGAGTTTGATGAGGTCCATTTGATATGTATACCCTCAAGCAGTCGAGTATGGACCGTGGGACTAGAGTGCGTCATTAGGTAATGACCACAATGTGTATAAGTAGATGTAAGAGAGATGTAACACGAATGTGTAGAGTGAATAAGACACAAAGTGTGTAGAAGATTGCAATGTGTGAGATGTGTAATGTGTAGTGTGACTAAGCAATGTTAGAGATATGTGTGGTGAATGTGTCTAGTGTAAAATGTGTGATATGGTCAAGTGTGTGAGAATGCATGGTGTGCATGCTAAGATGTAGCGGTGTGTGAAGTTCACGTGTATAATATGCCCTCACAATTGAGTGTGAATCAAAACAAAAGAGAGTGTCATCGAGGAAATGATGATGATGAAATGTGTCGAGATGTGTATGATGAATGTAAAAGACTAGATGCATGTGTGTAAAATGTATGACAATTAATAATGCTAAAAGGGGGGGAGTAAGTGTGATGCCCCAAGGGTGTGATGATGAGTGCATTATTTGATGAATGATGTGTGGAATATCTGAGATAGGTGAGGTGTAAAGTTGTAATTGATAGTGTATAGTTGATGTATCATATGTGAGACTAGCGATAGATAATAATAGATGTATGTATGAGTGATTATGTAATAGATAGAGATGTGGATGAAGCATGTAATGCGAAGATGAAACATGGTTCTTATTGTAAGAGATCCCTCAATAGTCATGTAAGAACCACAAGAACACGAGTGTGTCATCAGAAATGACGATGTAAATGTATCAAGAGGTGTGTAAAAATGCTTAGAGAAGATTAGTATGAAGTGTCAAGTACATGCGATGATATTGACATTGGATAACAATGCAAGGGGGAGAAGCTATGATGCCCCCAAGTATGTAAGTGATGGAGATCTAGTCAAATATGCTAAGTGGATCAATGTAAGGAGTAATTTCCTTAATAAAAGTGATGGGATGTTGAGGTGGTAATGTTGGAGGAGCCTTGAGTGGTGGAAGTGAAAGAGGTTAACTAGATTTTGGTAGTCTTGTGTAAAGTGAGTGGTTGCTTATTTACCGTAGATGACTTGAGAGGTGGAGGAGTTGCATTGATCTTTAGAGGAGGTTGCTTAATTGGACTGTAATATTATAGATGACTTAGTAGGAGGAGGTGTTGGACTGATTTTTAATGGAGGTTGCTTAGGTGGCACTTGATTTTCTGTAGAAGGAATGTGAGAGGTGATGGCATGATGTTCATTAGACATAGACAAATCAAATTTAGGAACCCATTGGGATGTAACAATTGTAGATGGGCATGCAACAAAATGTTGTGCAATGAATGAGATAAAGCCTTGACACTCAAGATGCTTGATTCTTCGTTGTAAAGCATAACAATCATTGTCATTATGTCCATTGATTCGATGATAATTGCAATATGGGTGACCTTGATATTTTATAAGTCGATAAGGAGGATAGCCT
Source organism: Taxus wallichiana var. yunnanensis (assembly GCA_018340775.1). NCBI lineage: Eukaryota > Viridiplantae > Streptophyta > Pinopsida > Cupressales > Taxaceae > Taxus > Taxus wallichiana. The sequence continues at coordinate 949,487,784 of CM031239.1, read as the reverse complement.
TGAGTAGATGGTAAAGTGATCAATTGATGACTAAGGAGCTCAGTAAGAATGTCATGTTGCTTAGTATTGTGATCAAAGGTGAGAGGCTCTAGTAATGGTATGACTTGAGGCTCACTGATATGAGCACATGTAGTAGACATAAAATGAAGATGAGATGTAGAAGGAGAAAAAACATGAGCTTGAGAAGTGTCCTTAAGATGTTGGATTTCATATTTGAGAGATGTAATCATGGATTCCATAGCCTGAAATTTGTCTTGAAATAAAGAATGCAAAGCTTGAATTGAGCCAACATGGATTGATTAGATGGAGGATCACGAAGACTAGGGTCGTTAGATAGATGATATAAAATAACACTCACTTGATGCATGGCATATCGCTAGGGAGATACATGGTGTCTAGGGATTTTTAGAACAACTTGGCAATTAGGATGCATTTGAATTAAATCATATAAATAAATTTGAGGAATTTTAGGAGCCATGATAGAGAAGATGATATGCCAAAGAAGGATTTGAAAGACTCGATCATGAGTGGGTTCACCAAAATTATTAAGCTAAAATGTGAAATGTAAGCCTAATATGAATGTAAAATTATAGTAAATGAATAATAAATTAAGTATAATAATACACTCAAGAAAACTAAGTAATGAAATGTGAAAACCCTAAGTGCAAAGAAGGAATAAGATGACTTAGTTGGTTTGTAGTGAAATATGGAATATACCAAGTGATCACCGGTGAAACTCGATGAATGACATGCATTAGTGAAAGACCCGAAAAAAATGTAGAATGGAGGACTAGAATTCGGATCAGGACTGGGCGCATGGAGAGGGATAAGGGAGCTTGTGGGCACCCTAGTCCTAATTCTAGGTGCATAGGTCTGCAGAAATGCTCGAAAACCTCCTTTGAGGTGTCACAAGGTGTTTGCCTTTAGTCATTTTTGATCACTTTGAGGTCGTACCAAGATCTCGAGGTCACTAGAAACCTACGATGAATAATGAACCTACAAAACCATTAAACAAACATCAAATCCCAAAAAAAAAAGATGAAAAATGAGGGGTTAAACTGTCCTCTGTTTTCACAATGGTGAAATTACGACTAAGCAATGCACTACATCTCAAACCAAATGTAGTTTTATGTGTGTGTGTGCACAGAAACTTCGTGCCCCTATGCGGCTCTTGTCTTTAAGTCGCGATTTGATATCGAGCAAATAACTAAATGTAAAGAAATGTAATAGATGTGCATGTAATAGAATGAACTTCCTTCTATGAAGTGTATGCAGAATAACCAACCCTTGTGTCCCTTGTGATGGTGTTAGATGGATGCAATGGAGCTCTTAAATGCCTTGATGGATGCAACCTTAGGTGGTGATAGTTAATGCTTAGTGCTTGGTCCCTTATTATGATCACATAACTTTATATTTATATGATTCCCTTTCTTGAATTTCGTAATTAACCTTGAAAAGGTGACTACCAAAAATATAAGATGCTCAAATGGATAGAAAGGACCCAAAAAGTGTGAGTAAAGTACAAAGGGGATAGGGGTGCCTCGACATTGGCATCTGGCCAAGATGGCTTGTTAGTGTCTAGGATGACAAATGCCAAAAAGTAAAAATTTAGATTGAGAAAGTAAAGGTGCTGGTAAATTAAAACAACAAGGTAAAAGGTGGCCAAAGACATGGGTTAATTAGTACTTTTCTTACTTAGGAATCATATGAATAAGTAGTATGTGATTAGGACTAGATAATTACTCAAAGTGTGTGATTTTGTGTTTACACACACGCCGGTGTAGTAGTAGGGATCAAAGAATGATAAAAAAACCCTTTCATAAAATGGGATATGATATGTCTACTTAAAGAAAATGGGGGTGACAGTGCAAAATATCGACACTTGGTTAAAACTCCGCAAGCCAAATGCCACCAATGTCGCGAATATAAATACCTGTGAAACAAACCAAAGTGTAAGAAAATTATATATATTGGATCCTCCCCACGAATCTCATCTTCGAAACTTCATACTAAGTTGTCATTGCCTTATTCAAGGCTCCTTTCATCCCGAAAAATTAAATATGGGCATCTTCGAACTTCCGACTTGACTCGTGGAATGGACGTACTCCACTTTGTGGTATTCCGATTTATATATAACCAGGAATTCTTCTCTAACTATCGGGGGATCCCGGGTGGTTGATTATTAGGATCGCCAACTAATTAATGGAAGGAGTTTGGTCACGAGGAAATCTTCAGAATTTCTCGCTCCCTCGGGAGGTGGTACACGCTTGGAAATCTCGTTGTCCGAGTATTAGTTTACTTTCTCCCATTAATTGGATACCATAATATGGATTGCTACAAGATTTGGGATTACTCGATACATATGGATATAACACCATCCTCCGAATTGAAATAATTCTTGATGATGTTTGACATGGCTATTGGGCTAAGGAATGCCTTCCCAAGGTTGGAGCCTTCGTGGATTGTAGAATATAGGAAAGTGCTCACCCAAAAGTGATGGTAGTGACTTGGTATATAACTCCACAATTTGGCTTCTTATGCCAATCTTGGGAAGACGATATTGATAATTTTTGTTTCCCCACTCCTTTGTTGTTGGATGTTAGAGTTGGCTCTAGTCAACATTAAATTTTAGTTGGGTTCCTCCTCTTTCGTAGCCTTAGGATTGGAGTCTTGGCATATTCTACATATCAGCTGATAGATTTTCTTCTATTGGGTACGCAACCCCTTCCTTCTAATTTGACATATCGGTGGGAGCACAATAAAAGAATTTTCAAAATGAAACATCTTCTTTGAGCACAATCCTAAATCGACGTGAGGAGCGAAATGGTAATGACTAACGCTATTCAAACATTTGTTCCTTTTGCTCACATGATAGTGCTTATCATTCCTAAGGATGAAAATTGGAAAAATAATGTGAAGTGGCTTCCCCATCACCCAACCTCTTCAAGCTTAATTTTGATGGTGCATCTCATGGTAATCTTAGGTGTCAAGAACATGTTGTGTTATTTAGCTTCATGGTGGCTTTTTAATTAGAGTTGGCTCATTTCATCTCCCCAATGGTTTGTGTAATGCAAATGAAGGCTTCGGACTTAGTGCATGGGCTCAACATGGCCAAAAATTGTGGAATCAAAAGGATTATTATTGAGGGAGATTCCAAGATCATCGTACGCGTAATTTCCTTGGGTGGATCTAAGAATTAACGCATCGTGACAATATTTTGAGCCAAACCACATACCTTCTCTTTGAGTTTTACATTCATTTCGGGAGTTTAATTTGGTGGCGAATTTATTACCTAACTATGGTGACGATAAATGGGGGAAGTAGTTGATAATAATCATTCTCCGTGGCATGGGTGTGGGCCCTTCTTTCCAAGGACTTTCTCAACCCACCATCCACATAACATCCTATATCACATGCTTCATTTCAATCTATTTTTTCACTAATGACACACATAATCATGGGATTTATTTTCACATTATGCGGATTTAGATATCATCAAGATGCTTAGGATTTTTGAATTTATAAGGTGGTAGTCACCTTTCCTCTCTCGGGACTCTCCCCACTTATGTGGCTTCTATTATATCTACTCGAGTGTATGGTTTGTATATCTCACAAGTCGGACATTCTCTAGATTTAATCTTTCTTAACAATGTGCAAACCCGATGTTTCCTCAAATTCGAGATGATGGGTTTCTCACTCGAAATGGCTTTCTATACTCCCTCATTTCATCATTATTCAGATTGCATCCGTAATATCAAATCATACTTGGTTATGCAAGCTTATCAAATTGGTGTTGGGGGAGGAATACATTTTCACGATTTCTTGTTACAGGGTTAATTTAGAGGTGGCTTTAATATTTTTGGATGATTTGTTGTTTCTTGAGCCCAATAAGTACATGAATCATGTCATTACAATCATATACATTAAAGTTTCCTCATCAGTTGTAGGTGTTGAATGTAGAACTATAATTGTATTATTGGATGCCTTTCCCCCATCGACACTTAAAGATGATTTAAGCATGGTCTCTTTCAAGTATCATACCGAATCGAGAGGGGTTTTGTGATCATGGCTTCGTCATTTGAGAGGATTTTGGTCTATCTTTAAGAACAATGCAATAAAGGGCTAATACACGCCCATGATGGACATGGAACTAGTGTGTCAACTCATCCTTCCATTGGAGACCATAATTCTACCCCTTTGGTGTAGGGTGGCTCGAGCCTATTTCGTTCTAGCTCTGTAGGTAGGTAGGGATTAACATCATAGATTGTCTCCTTTAGTGGGGCATTAAGAGGGAGAGACAAGGGACAAGGCAAAATCGAGGTGACCATGGTGGTAGATGAAGGTATTACTATGGAGGTTAGCGGTTTTGCAAAAAAATGGACAAAGATAAAGGGGCCAATGTTATGTTATGTAATGTTTGATATTCAAATTAACATGTAAATAAGTTCTTATATGTGCTTTTTTGGGCATTCAATATACACTTTAGTGGATGAATCAGAATTAGGTTTACTTTTTTGTTAGTTCTTTAGGTTGATGTCAAGATGAAATGAAGCTCCATGACTCTTGATCAACATGGTTTCAAATGCATATGTGAAATGTAATATTTTATCGATTAATATTTACGTGAAAAGGACATGTCAACCCTTATTTTATGCGTGTGTGTGCATGTGTGTGTGTGTGTGCGTGCACGCATGTATGCTCTGCATGTGTGTGTGTGTGTGTGTGTGTGTGTGTGGATGCGTGCGCGCGTGTGTGTGTGCAATGTGTGGGTGCGCAGTGGGTGCGTGTCCGTGTGTGTATGGCTGCGTGCGCATGTGATCACAATAGTCTTTCTCAACAAATTAGAAAAGTGTCCAACCTAAGTATAATTAGAAAATTAGTTTTTAGCTTTGTATAAAACTAAAGCCCAAATTACGTGAATGGAGGATCAATTTATGAAAACCACTAAGAATATGCAAGAAAAATAGGAAATGGATCAACAACTTATCAAAGATTTAAAATCCTCATCTCATATGTTTTTCACCATTTTCTTCTTCACCTTATAATGTTGAACATCAAAAAAATGGATAAAAACAACAAATATGAAATAAAAAAGAATTCCCATAACAAAAACATCATGAGACTATATTCCAAAAAATCAAGGGTCGGAGATTGAATTTCATTAGGTTTGATGTGTTAAAGAATACAACGAGATATTGTGCCTTTGTTGGAAACAAAAGCAAGTGTAAAGATGGCATTGCATCCAATGGGAAGTGTTCTAAAATAAGTGAATCTAATTCAAATCCATTCCCTCAGTCCAATTGTTGCCTTACAACATTTGTACATTTGAAATGACAAGAATCTAGTTCAATTACTGGGATCTGATACATCCTTTAAAACCACACATCGAGCAATAAATTAATAGGCTCAAAGTTCGAGTTGAGGTTAGAGTCCAAGTTTGCATAAATGAATAGGCTATAAAGAGAAGTTATTGCTAATAAATTCTTAAGCTTTAAACAATATTATGGCTTCAAGATTCATTTATGTCATATATTGCCCCTCATTATAAGGAAAAAGAAAGATCATGCCATATGTCACAACTAACATGAATATTTGTCTAGTTTTACAACTAGAAATATATGAATTTTTCTCAAAACATTCTCGTAACTCACAAAAATGAATAGGTGGTCGACAATGCAACATTTCACCGTCATTTAACGCAACATGTGGGAGTTAATACACCTTCCACTTTTCAATGTATACCCCTATGCACATATTTAGGTGCCAAACATTATGTATCAACAACAATTTTATTTTCAATAATGAAAAAAATTGTGTAATCAATTTCAATTAATATGGCATGTGGCAAAATTAGAACAATACAATATATATATAATTTAGCGTAATATTGGAAATACTTGTATGCACCCCTACCATTAAGAATCTCAATAAGCCCCTCCCCCTTAACCTTAACGTGATCAACTAGTTGTATAATGTTGGAATTCCTTTCACGGGAACCTATTCGATAATACACCAAAGCCCAACTACCTATTGCGGTCTATCCCTCTATGGAGGCTTAGATGTAAGGTTTGCTCTTCTCTCCATATGACCTTGCCGTTTAGGGTTTGATGATTTGGGAATTAGGGTTCGATCATATTGGGGTTTTAGGGCTTCATTTAATGTTATCCAAGAAAAGAAACTTGGAAGGCATTCCAGAACTGAATAATCAGGGGAGGGAGGAAGAAGAAGACGAAGCGGGGTTTACTGCAGTCATGGTGGGTTATTCAATAACAGCTTCCTGATATTGTGCAGCAATACTATCAAGGTCCCATGATACAACGTTTTAATTTTTGATCCATTGGCCGTTTCTCTGTCTCTGTAGGGTGAAATACTCGAGGGAGCCCGACAATCCTACAAAAGGTAAGCCCGCGACTCATTGTGGAAACAAGTTTAGATCTGTAAAATCCAAATCAATATTACCCCCGTTTCTCATAAGTTTGGACACTTTAATGACACGAAAACCAGTCGTTTGGTAAAACCTAATACGTTAAACCCTAACCCTTCGAACACTAATATAATAAATCTCAGATCGAGAGTTTCATCCCGTTGTAATATCTAATTCTTTCTAACTTGTTATAACCCTGGTTCAGTGGCATTGTGCTTATTGCCCAACAGTTCGATGATTTTTTCTTATTTTTGCTTCATATCATGCCAGTTTGATCTGTTGGCTGTCTAATACCCAAAGTAATTTACCTATAGCTTAAACCGTCATTAGATCCGATGGCTCACTTATTATCAAGGGAAGAGTGTTTTTATTTTTATTTTTTTAGGTTTCGAGGCATTTTGGCTAAATATCAGTCGTAGTGAAAATATATTTATCAGTGCATGTGTGATCGAGCGATTAGGTAAATGACCATAAATAATAAGTGTTTTGGATTTGATGGCTAAGAAAAGGCTACTTAAATGCACTACGTTTCTGTCTGGGATTTACTTGTTTTGGAAATTTTATCGGAGCTTGCCTCTTGAAGGAGGAACTAGGGTTTCTATATGTTGGGTGTGATTTTCAGTTGTAGCTTGCAGTTTTTTTTGGGTTTTAGGATTCGGTGTTTCCGTGCCAGCTTTACAGAAAACTGTTTGCAGTTTACCGAGGTATTTAAGGACAGGTTTTTATTAAAATATGATATAATTGATGCCGTCCTTGTAGCAATGTAAGTTTTTCTTATTGTTTCTCCTTTTATCCCTAGTTTACTTTTCTTAGGATAGTTTGTGATTAGTGTGTTTTTGTAACACATCACTTACTAAGTGAGAGTAATGATGTTAATCTGTCACATAGGTTTTGTGAGTTATTCCAGTGGTGAAGGGGTGAATTTGGCTTTCACCAGACATTTTTTTTTTATTTGCTATTTGAGAATGACTAGGAAATATGTAATAATTGGAACCTCTATAAAACGACACTTCAGAAATCAAAGTGACCCTTTTGGTATAATGTTACTTGTGTATTCTTGATAGTTGCCTCTTAACTTATAAGTGAGCTGGATCATTGTTTATATTTCTTCTGGTTTAATAATGTTTCGTGTATTCTTGATAGTTGTCTCTAAAGTGGTTTTGATTGTTAGTTCTTTCTAGAGTTGTTCATTTCTGTAGCCCACTTCTATCAGTGTAAACAAAGTAGTGTATATTTTATGGGCTGCCTTTTGCCAATTTACTAATATTTCGTAAAGCATCATGAAGTAAGTTGTCCATTGTCATTTTTGGAAAACTGTTTTCTGGATTTATTCTATTTAATGTTTCTTAAGTTTTTGATTCATTTTAAACATATGTATTCCCTAGTAGCTATATATTTCCATATTATTTGTGCATGATATCTATTTCATATATCCAAAAAAAAATTGAATTACTTTAATGTTTCTGTAAGACATGGTTAAATTTGATGTTGTATGGCCACATTTATTGTGCATTTGCTGTAAAAATGTGAAATACAATGATTATATTTTGAAGGTTATATTGTACTCAAGTGGAAAATTTAGAGACCAGTACTTATTCTCTGGACATTTTCACTCTTTTCAATTAGCTACCCTATGTCTTACACGATAATATTAATCAATTTGTCTTAATTTTTTTTTTTGAAGATTTGTTGCACTTTTCGAGTAAAAAAATTTAGAGACTTAATTATCTGATGAGCTCCCCACTTATCTTCAACACAAGTGTGTTGAATTTTCTTTCTTGAAATTTTATGAGATGATAAGCTGGGTCTTCACAGCAATAAAGTATGTATTCCCATTGTATGTGTGTGCCCAAACTGATTCCAGTCACTCCTTTTACTGATCATGGATTTTATGACTGCCCCGTTTCATCTGGCACATACAAATCATCTTCCTATATCATTCCTGAGCATTAGATACTATTTCACGGTGATTGAGACATGTTCGCATTAGTATATTTTTCTTCTTTTCCCAATATGTATACCCTTTTGAACCCTATCTTATGTGTACCTGTAGAAACTTGGGTGCCAATGTTAGCATGTCCCATCGGAGGTGTGTGTCCAAACTGATTCCATTCACTCCTTTTGGCCTGACCATGGATTTTATGATTCCCTCGTTTCATCTGGCACATACAAATCATCTTCTTATATCATTCCCAAACATTAGATACTATTTCACGGTAATTGAGACATTTCTGAATGAGACATGTACACATTAGTATATTTTCCTTTTTTTGAAATATGTATTACCTTTAAACCCCATCTTACATGTTCCTTGGAAACTTGGGTGTCAATGTTATCATCTTGGTAACTTTAATTTTCACTGTTTCTGGTGAAATTTTTGTTTTACTATGAGTATCTGGCACATAGCTTAGGTCAGTGGTGTTTGTTTATATTTAAGCACCTCTGTTCCATTAAGTGATACCGTATTTCTTCCTTTATTAACTTTATCTTACACTAAAACACCTGGTACATTACATGAGGTTCTTGCTAAATGTTTGTGTCACTGCCAATATTATCATTTTTTTGTATCTATCATCTCTTAGGGCTCCTAGAGAAGTTTTGTATTCATTTTAGTATTGGGCTTATACATAGCTTAGGTCTGGTGCATTTGTATTTCTTCAAGAAGTACTGTTTCAGTGCATGATACCTAAATTGTCAGGAAATGGGGACAAGAATGGGAATGGGATGGAAATGTGGAAATGCCATTCTTCAAAAAAACCCTTGGGTGTGAAACTGCATAGAAATATCTGTACAATATATTATTTAAAAATATAAATATACATAAAGAATGCATAATTCTCATTTTTAGTCCATAAAAGATAAAACACTTGAAATATTTTGAAAATGTGCAAACTATTTGAAATGAGATTGAAAAATAATACTCAAACTACTAAATTTACAAAAAAACTGAACATCTGATGTGTTTTAATTGTTTTTGAGAGTATTTTGTCAAATTTTTTGGTATTTAAAACAAAGGAAGTACTGCTGAAATGGTACCAAAATGGCCTGGGTATGACAGAGGCCTATGCAGGCTGTACCTGGGACTGTGCTGCATTTTTGCACGTTTTTTTGCCTGTGTTTCAGTACCTGAAACCTGTTTTTGGTATTTTGTACTTTGGTATGATGCCCAGGTGGCATTCTCTAGTTATCTCAGGAGACAACATGATGCAGTATTTGTATATGTTTGTATGTTTAGGTTATAATTATCTCCAATTAAAAACATTTGACACCAAGTTCTTATCATCTAAGTAAGTTAATTTGCTTTTATTTGGTGCTTAGAGTGTTTTTGTTTATTTATTGCAGCATGCAAGGCCCGAGATCAGACCCAAGTAGTTCATTTTAAGGTATGATGGTCATTGTTCAATTGTATTATGGACAGAACTCACTTTTTTTTGCTGATCTTTCCATGATTCTTGGCATTCTAATTTACATTAGGAAATAAATTGTATATCCTATTTTGTGTGTAATTTACAGAATACCGAGAAGCAGCCCAAGCCATCAAGAAACTGCATCTGGCAAAGGCTAAGAGAGATATCTTGAGGATGTTATTACCCACAAAGCAAGCAATACCCTTTCGTCCGATTTTGTGGAGGTGTAGGTCGTACTGCGCAAGCAAAGTCACGGCATTCAAATGGGCAGGGCCGTTGGCCTGTAAAGTCTGCGAGTTTCTGTTGGGACTGCTGAAGAATGCAGAAAGCAATGCAGAGGTTTATTCTTTTGACACCCAAAAACAGCGATAATGTTGGCTTGTTGCTTAGTGATTGTATTAGTATATACAATGCAAGCTCATTTAATTTCTTTCACCTTGACAGGTTAAAGGGACTTGATGTTGATGCACTATATGTTTCTCACATCCAAGTGAACCAAGCACAAAAGCAGCGGAGAAGAACTTATCGTGCTCTATGGAAGAATCAATCGTATGCTTTCAGTTCCTTTTAATTCTTATGTTGTATTTTTTCAGTATTGTATTTTAAATTAATATAGTTCATTTGTCATGTAGCTTACATGTCACATCCATGCCACATTGAATTGATACTCGCTGAAAAAGAGGCACCTGTCAAAAAAGAGGTATGCTCGTTGTTTACCAAAGTATATCCATTTGGATTTATCTTTTCGTATAAAATGTGTTCTACAGTCAATAAAGAGAGATGTATAACTACAATGACAATGTAATCTTTATGCTTGAAGGCTTGGCATATATAAATATTCTCTGTATGCAATTGTATTGATGGATTCTTGTTTTTAGACGCTAATCAGTTTAACCTTTTCTGATGATGTGAACATTCTCAACTTAATAAGTGAACTTGAAAAATTGAATCTGTTTGGTACACAATTCCTAGGTTGCTTTACTAGTAAAGAATACTTGGTAAAACCACTTATCGACTATTTATTGGCAAGATTTTGTGATATAGATTTTGATTGTTATCTTCTTGATATTGTACTCAGGTTGAATCTCAGATTGCTGCCCCAACTAGACAAAGAGAGGCCCTCTTCGTAGTGGCACCTCATCATAAGGTGCCAGAGCAGTTTAGATGCAGCACTTCACTACCACAGTTTTTGAAAGCACGGGTTTTTTGAGACATTATTTTTACTTTGTAGGTTCTCTTGCATGAACTATTACCTCCACGGAGTACTAAAGTTGAGGCAGACAGCAATTTGTTAAATTTTTGTTCATCTTCTTTTTATTGCAATACTGTATTGTGCTGAATTGCTACATGCTGGTTTCAAACAGCATGTCCAGTAAGATGTAGCATGTCTTAATTTTTACTCTGCAATATTTAAGACCTGGGATAGTTTTTAGTATTGTTTGTCAAATAACAGCATAAGTGAAAATTATTTTCCATGCACACCATGTGGAAGTGTCTGCAAGGCTGCCTGGGGAATGAAGCTTCAGGTTCAAAGTGTCTGTTGTCTAGATGTTGACAGACATCTTAGGGTTGTAAGTGTCATGCATTTTCAAGAAAAAAAGACAAGTTGTTTAACTTTGGCTCAAACAATTTCATGTCATTTGCATCAGATCTCACAGAATTGGGCATTAACAAATTGTCAATGGTTGAGTGTTATTTTACATGTTGTGTGTCATACAAACTGATATATGGTGTTAATGTTCTTTATTAATACTAACTGCCATAGTTAAAGTTTGAATTGTTTTATTTATTATTTACAAACAATTTTTATTGTACTTTTTAACATGTATGTATAGTATTTACAAAGAAATGAACATGTTGGTTCCAACTCTTAGCATTACACTTTTTACATTCTTCTTCTAGGAAAAAGAAAGTGGACGGCTGAAATACAGTAAAGCAACCTATGAAGTTTTGGCGTTTATATCATTCAGAACAGGAAAAGCTTAACTAAAAATTTGACAAAAGTATGTGATTTGTTAGATTGGATTTGCCAATCGAAGCAGTCGTGGCAAATGGTGAATGTGGAATGTGAAATATCTGTCTGACGTTTTGTCCTTATATTTTGGCCTTCTAATTTGATCTTTGGTTTTGATTTGTATCAGTAGAAAATTACTGGCTATGCTAATCAGCTTTGTTTTCCTATTAAGTAAATTCGGGTTTGCAATGCTAACAACTTACACTTAATAAATATTAAAAACCTCTTAGGTATTATCAATCTTTTATTTAATGTTATGAAAAAAATAGTATACAATCAGCCACAAAATGAGAGTTACGACAATAACACCCTAGGGGTGATATCTTTTGATACTCTCAAGCCTTCGCAAAAAACATTTGAATTCACTTTTGGTGTGATCAAGCCTTCGCAAAAAACATTTGATTAAAGTGATGACCAAATCCCAACCACTTGAATATTTTTAAAATGAAGAGCCATTAGATTTGATCATAAACTTAATCAATGTCAAGCTTGAGTAATAATGCATCTTGGTCAGTATTTTTAACGCATTAAGTTGTTTCTTGTGCGAAGAGAGGATTACCAAGGATGTATTTGCCTTTAAGGAATCCAATCCATTTAGGATGAACTAATCCTTTGTACATAGTCTTGACAAAAATTTGTATGATACACTAAGTAGAGCAACAAGGAGCTACCCGTTAACCTTGTCCATATTTCTAGTGTTTGGAATAAGTTTGACCAGTCCATGATTAATGATGGCCCCTAAAGGACCATAAGACTTTGCCTTTTTACAAACATTGAGATAAATCCGTCTTGAGAGTAGGACATATAGCTTGAAAAAATTCAACAAGGAGTTTGTCCAATAGAGGGCTCTATTTGGTTTTTATTTGCCCATAGCAACAACTTCAAGATCAACTAGAATGAGTTCAAGAAGGTGATTAGTGGCTTGATCCACCTTATGAAGAATATAGTCTTGTAACCAGTCTTCCAAAAAGGATTCATAATCATTGAGGCATTGTCCTTCTTGAAAGAGTTCACTATAGTGCTAAAAGAAAACTTGTTTGAGATCTTCTATTGAGGAGACTTCTCCATTTAACAAAAAAATAAAGATATTCGCTCATGATGATATTTATATTTAAAGTATTTGGCGCCGCTCTCATGTGTTGGATCCAAAAATAGATTAGCTCAGCTCCTTACATCCTATCAAACTTCAATTTTTGGTGAAAACAATTTTGTATTGAAGTGTGGCGTAAACGTGGTCCTCAAGTGCTAAACACAATTGATCAAGATTGTGTTTGATTCTCTAGACCCCTCTTTTGCTCCTTCAAGTTAAACGTATCCACCTTTGAGAGGGACAACTTACAAAATAGTTCTTAAGAAAAGTACTTTTGATCACAATAGTTGTATTACTCTTGGTACCATTAATTTTGAAGGGGATATGTTAATCCTATCCCTAGATATTCCTACCACCTATACCCACTGATACCACATGGTTTCTTCCACAACTTCTACCAGCTATGATTTCCTCCTGGTGAAAAACTTTAGAGGCTCCCCAAAGAAGAACCAGGTGAGACCAAAGTCAAACAACAAAAGGTAGCGAGAAGATCCCAGGACCATAGCAGCCAACCTTGAGGAATCACTCCATATTACTGACAAGGAAGATGTTACTGAAAAGTAGTACCAGAACAAAAGTGATATTTCAGAGAGGCAGAGAAATTTTGATTATAATAGAGGAGGACATTTTGTGCATATTAAGGAAAGAAGAGTAGTAAGGGAGAGTGCGGTCTCACAATTTAAGTCCATTCAATATCATTGAAACCTATCTCAAAATGACCAAAGGAGGCTATACGAGAGGTTGGGGAAGAGGCTAGTTCAATAAGAGGTCAAATTTATGTGCCCCCTACTCTTCGCTCCTAAGGTGCTCTAGAGCCCTTTAAAATATATATGTTGCTAGTTTTAGGGAACATTTCATCTGCCGAAAGGATTGATCAAAACATTGTTATGAGGGAAGGTGGATGGCTGGAAGAGGAAGTTGAAGCCATGAAGGTAAAGATGTATTTAACATATGCGATTATGGGGAACAATTTGCTTCCTAATGATCTTTTTATGAGAATTGATGATGTGATAACCATGGAGAAATACAGTTATCTAAGGCTAAAATTTAGTTATTAGAAGATTTTTGTCGTATGCGAATGTCTGACAACATGAAAATACAAATTTTAAAGAGCATGACAACTAGACCAAATTGAAAATTTTGTTTCCCAAATCTTCTCGAAACCCCCTCTTGGTTAGTTTATGCGTATCGATTTGATCTTCGGTACTTCGAGATGATGAACAAGCAGAAGTACGAGGTTTTTGGAATGATATGACAATGTCAAAATTTCATACGTGAAAAGTGTTTCAAGCTGGTACTTTCTCGGGGGGACTAGAAAGGCCAATTTTGGTCATTCAGTGCAGTGCTCATCCTTTGGCATGGAGATGAAAGGCTCAAAGCTCATCAGAAAGGTGGTATTGAGAGCTAAAAACATATTGCAAACTAATTTGAGGAAGGAGTTAGGAAATATTCGGAGGTTTAAGAACAAGTTGAGCAACATCGGGGGTTTTTAGGTGTAAGGAGTGAATGGTTTAAACATTAGACTTGATCTTCTGAAGATGATTATGGGAGCTCGGTAAAGAGTTAAGAGGAAAAAAATACTCATTTGAAGTCTTGGAGAATGTTCTACATGCTGAAATGTTCAAAATCCTTCACAATATATAGATATTATTATTCAGCATCAACTCATTTTGACCTTCACACTTTGAGTGTCTGAAAAAAGGATTTTTTCATGTTGTTGCAAGCATAATTGGAAGTTGAGACCCATCCCATTGTCTTACGTAAGGCGTATTTAAATTCAAAAATCATAAATGGGTTCACGAAAATGAGTTCACTGGAGCTCCCGAAAAGAATTTCAAGCGACAGTCTCTCTTGTGAGAGTGTGTTTCTTAATCATTTAGATCAAATTTTCACCTCCAGTTAGGTTGCATTGTACATTTCTCTATCCCTCTTGTCCCTTCCCTATGCAGGAGACAAAGGAGACAAGAAAATCGCACGCTTTGACCCTGTCGGATCTTCCATACTGACCTGTGCTAACCCCGAGTGCTAAACAGCTTCCTTTTTAGCTTTTTCTCCACTTTCCCCCTCACCCAAATCATATTATGCCACTTGTCACAAATGCCGTGAGTGCATTTTTATATCCATCCTATCATTGTCCATGAGGGATAGAGGGATGAAGAATGCACCTCTCCTCTTTGCCAGTTTGGTGCTTCCATATGCAGCCGTCTTAGCACAGAGTCGCTTAATGTTGATTGCTTTGCACGTCATTCCCCTCTCGCGATCACGTGAATGACACATGGCATGCCAGGAGGTGATGGTGCATTTTATGTCATCTCTTGTTCACTGTATCATGGAGATAGAAAATGCGCTCCGTCTTGTGAAGGTTGAAAACTCAAAGAATTGGCTAGAGTATTTTACAGTGTACTTCCTTTCTCACGTTTTTAAAGCACCATAAGAAATGTTGAGACGAAAATTCTTTGTAGGAAGTTCCCAAGAGCTTTACAAATAACTCCATACCCACCTCCATGTTTTCTTGAAAATCCATTATTATTTATGAAAAAGTTGTCCAAAGGACACTGAAAATTCATCCAGAAGCACTTTATTAAAATTCATCTAGAGACATCCCATGATTGCAGGGTGGAGGCCTTTATCCTACCTGTCGGTAAGCAGAAATTTATTTGCCCAGCTGATTTTTCTTCTCGACGACATCTACTTGTGACAATTAGAAACTTAGTGAATCCATTAATAGGCTGCCACTTGTAGCGAAAAAAAGAGCGAAGCTCATCTTCACTTCAGAAGTTCAGATCAGGTAAAATCACTTGAAAAGCAATAGAAATGATCACTGAAAAATCCTAGTTTCACACCAGCTAGTTTTACATTGCGTGAAAGTCCTTTTTATTTTTAGGGATATTGAGAATTTTTTTCATCGACATTCTGTCCTCTTGAATAGAATTTTCAATTTCATGAAGATGCTGACGAAATGAAAATCATTCAAAATTCGGAGGAAGGGTCTTGAAAAATCTAGTTTCATTGAAACTAGTTTTTACCTGACAACCAGAGGATTGTTGATTTTAGAGATATGGAGGGCCGAGTTTTAATAAGCATTATGCACCCTGCTAATAGAAAAATTCATTTTCCCGCTTGTTCGGATGAAGAGAATCATCAGAGAATTTTGGGAGCGGGGAATCTGGAACAAAACCCATAATTAAGACCTCTTTCACATTTGCAATTTGACACCCATACGACACACTTACTAAAAATAACATGTCCATGGCAAGGCATGAATAAAAATAGTAAGTTGTCGAGTAATGTGATTTCTCTATATTAAATGGTCTGAGCAGAAGCATCAGAGATGTAAATATAGGCCAAAATTTCCAAAAGAAGGTCTAGTTCTACTTACTTTAACGATAAAGTCTTTATTTTGGATAGAGCAATACATGT
>CM031239.1:949352643-949471329 GCA_018340775.1 Taxus wallichiana var. yunnanensis | reverse complement strand
GTTTTTAGATGAATTTGAAGTTTCTTGAGATATAAATGCTCACTTTGTTAGTTCAAGAAGGTTATGTTGACCAAATTTTCTCATACATATTTCAGATTAGTGAAATGGTAACAAAGAAAACAAACAACTCCAAAATGAGAGGGTTTAAGGTTACCTCTAGATGAGATGATGATGGATATGGGCATAAAAGATCCTCCTCATAAAGAATCATGATTACCCTAAAACAAATAGAGATAAAACATGAAAAATGGATTAGTAGATAGGATGGTGGGTTCCCGAAAATGTCGGTCCCAAGAAGTGAAAACTTCCTAAGATGGATGTCAACCCACTTTTTGATAAAAGATAGATAAAATATGATAATAGATAAATGATAAGATGCATCGATGACTGAACTAAAATAGAGATCTGAAATGAACTACATAAAATAAGATGCAAATTTGATAAAAATAAATGATATTAAATCAAACCTGATTGAGTCAAAGTTGACTCTAATACTAATAGGTACAAATGACGGTGACCGCAACAAAGTGGATCAGAAAATACATAAAACAAGTTTACAATGGCTCAAAATACTGAGAAGGTCTTGGATATGATGTGGGAAAGTTGTGGAAATAGAAAGGATGCAAGAAAATTGATATATTTGATAATTACGATAGGGTCAGGGTAGTGACTGGATTTGGTGTATTGGTGCCGATTGGACCGGATCGGTGTCGATTGGACTGGATCGGTAGCGATTGGGGCAAGAGATGAGAAAGAAACACCGCAAATACGGAAGAATACCTAAGCTCTAAAAAAATGTATCCTGAGGAGAGGGGGTATGGGTATATTTATAGGGTCTACAACAACCCAAATGGGTCACCACCGACACATATGTCCATCCATTTCTCAAGTGGAAGAGTGACGAGCTCGAGACAATGAGCCCCAAATGAGGCAGGATTAGGGTTTTAAGGTGTTTAGGTGGGTTAGGGTTACATAGGGAGGATAAAATGTGGTTGGGGGATAGGAAAACATTAAATAAAGGAAAAGGGGAGATGAAATTATTAAATGAAGGTGGGTGGGAACCTAGGGATGGTAAATAGGGTGCTTAGGGAGGATAAAAGAGGTTAATAAATAAGTTTAGGGATAATAAATGGGATGTGATTAGGATAATAAATATGATTAGGATTAATTAAATGGGATTAAGGGTGAATTAGGGGAAATAAAATAAATGATGGATTAGATAGAAAAGGTGGGAAATTCAAATAAATGGGATTTAGGAGGGAAAAGGGAATTCGGATAAGAAGAGATATATGTATGTGGAAGATGAAGACGAAGGGGAAAGAACGCATGATGAGGGGTGGCGATACCAAAACATTGGTGTCTACAGGTTAAGTAGATCAAAACAGATCTATAGGGAAAATTTCAGATCTCCAGATTGGGTAATCTTCATTTTTATAAGTTTTTCTCATTACTTAGGTTTTCTTAGAAACCCTACATAGGGTTTAGAGTGGATAGTGGTTCAAGACCTTAAAATTTGAGTCAAGTCTTAAAACTTGTAAGGAAACATCTTGACATTCCCCTCTAATATATTTTTGGGGTTAGAAAGCTATAAATTTCTCTAATAAGATGTAAATATTGACAATACATGACAACCCTCAGATCGTTGTCAAGGACCTAGTTGCAAAAAAATACAAAAAAACAATTAGAGGGATTTGGATGTGTGTTGGGCCATAAAACTTTTTGAGAAGCATGAATGAGGAAAAGGTTTTTACTTTTGAGTATTTTTTTCCAATCTTCCTGAGCTATAAGCTTTTAACCATTTGAGGGCTAATTAAGCCTAGAAAATTGTGTTATGACAAAATCAGAGGTGTTTGAGTTTAAGTGAGGACCTGAAACTCTTTGAAGAGATTAAACTACATAAAGGGTGTCATGAATAAACTTTGCTTTGACAAGAAACATTGTAGATATTAACTTACACCGAGATTTGATGTTTGGAAGGGCCACAAGCCCATTGGACATTTATAACAAAGAAGAAAGGTAATAACCTAAACTGTCTAATTGTTTGAGTTATCTTGCATCAAATAAAGTGACAAAATTTTCATCAATATTATTATTTTCATTTGTCTTTCCTTTATATGATGGCTTAGATTGGAATTTGTCTCTATTAGATGTAGGTGTTGTAGACACAAAATCATGCACTTTAGGCATTATTTAGCTCGGTCTCATACTACTATTTCGAGGGTTCTCAAGTGAAGAAAGTACTAATTAATCCCACCTTTTTCCCATCTTATTTTTTATATTTTATTTCATCATTCCCACATATTTTCCTACACATATCCACCTATTTCACAATTTTCCCATCATTTTAGCCTAAACCTAGGCGCCTCAAGTTTGTACTAGGGCGCCTCCGGGGTGCCCCCCGGTCCCACCTGGGGCATCCCGATCCATGTTCCACTTTCCCGCTTCTTTTTGGGGTCTTTCTAGCCATTTTTCATCCTTATCTTTTTCCTAGTTGGCCATGTCGGGTTAATTACAAAATTAGAGCAAGAGAACTCTATAAATACAAAGTTATGAGACCATAATGAGGGTCTTAACGATCACATACTACTATCACTCCATCTAGAGTTACATCCATTACATTGCTTACATCCACATAGTGTCATGCATCAAGGCTAGAGATCTACATCAACACACACAACATAGGGGGAGGATTCTATTTTATTCCATGCACACATGCTATTACATTTTCTATAGTTATTATTTCTTGCTACTTCACAAAGTGTGACTGCACAAGAAGAGCACCTAGGGCACGACATGCACACACACACACACACACACACACACACACACACACACAAATGTAGTGCAACATCTACTCCGAAATGTAGTGGAGCGCTCTGATAGGACCACTAGTTTGGTGGCTGAGGTCAATCCGACCCATTCATTTACATCTTTTATTTTTTAGGGTTTTGATACTTCTTTGTTTCTTGTAGTTCATTCATTCATCTTGTCATATTTCACACACTTGGCGCAACCCAATGAATCTAGTGTGATAGACATATAATGTTTCAGTCATCTTACAAACATGTAGAAATAATTTTATGAGCATTTGCATAAACCAGGGTGCCTAATTTATAGACCAAGGCACCCCGGGGTGCCCCAAGACCTTCCTGTGAGCCTCAATCTTTCTCAATCCTCCAGATCCGGCCTTCTCGGACTTCCTTGGGTGTTTGTTCCTAATTCTGGATTTTATTATCAAACTACGTGACAATCAAGAAAAGCTTCTTACAATCAACTAAGTCATTTCTTCCTTACTTCCTTGCATATTTAGGTTTTATTTCACTTAGTATAATTATTTACAATTATTTCATATATTTTAGTGCATTCATACAATGTTTTAGTCCTCCTATATTAGATTAACTAGTGGCTATACTTCCATAGTATTAGATCTAATTTTAGTTAATCATTTTGGTGAATCCACCTTCATTCTAGGATTTTCTCATCTTTTATACCATGGCTTCTAATGTCTAGTAAGTCTCTTTGCTTCAATTTATTCAAATGCACCCATCTTGTAAAGACACTCTTCAACAAACCCTAGAGAATATGCATCTACGCATATCAACATATTTCCTACCCAAGTCAACACTATTTTTGGTTGTCTTTTTGTGGACTCCCTTGATTCCAATTCCAATCAATCTATTTGTAAATCCATTCAAGATCTTCATTATGTATTTCAAGATAAATTTCAAGCTATGGAATCCACAATCACATCTCTTAAATATGAAATTCACCATAGCTTAAGGATACTTCTCAAGCTCATAATTATTCTTCTTCTCATATCCATCATATGTCTTCTACATGTGCTCATATTAGCAAACCTCAAATCTTGCCACTACCTATGCCTCTCAAGTTTGCAATCAATGTTACACAAGATGTTCTTCCCAAACTCATAACTCATTAATTAATCAACTTTCCATCTACTCATGGTTATCCTCCTTATCGGCTTGCAAAATATCATGGTCTCCCATATTGTAATTATCATCAAATCAATGGACATAATGACAATGATTGTTATTTACAATGAAGAATTAAACATCTTGAGCGTCAAGGTTTCATCTCATTCACCGCACAACATTTTGTTACATGGTCATCTCCACTTGTTACATCTCAATGGGTTATTAAATCTGATTCGTCTAATGAGCATCATGTCATTACTTCTAAGGGAATTCAAGAGCTGCCTAATAAGCCACCCTCAACATTGATATGCCACCTCTTCTCGAATCATCTCTGGCATCACCAAGTCAACATAAGCAACCTCCTCTTAAGGATGATCTCACTCCTCTTCCATTAAAGGTATCAACCACCTCACCAAGTTATACGCAACAATCACCACCTAAAGTAAAGCTTGAAATTCCTACATCCGTTATAGATCCTACATATGTTGACGATTGGGACCTAAATGATGCTTACTATGATGATGAACCATTTGATGGTCACACTTCTCTATCACATCCAATCACTTTTTCAAAGCTACTACTCCTACTGATGAACAAGACACATCTCAAGTTTCACCACCATCGCATGGTCCTATTGTTGCTTCATCCTACCATTGTGTTGGCCCTCACTCTTATCACGACACAGATGACACTCTCCCACAATGGCATGACACCTCTCATGTCATTACATAGATCTCCATCATCATAGTACACTTGGGGGCATAACACCTAATCCCCCCCTTATTCTAGCATATCTACATAGTTCTACATCGCACTCACATTCCTTATGCATACTTCATCTTACATAGTCACCATCATCATATTTTCATATGCTCACTCATCATATACTTTAGCATCATCATTACCCAATGACACACTCTTGTGCTTCGGTTCACACTAGACTGTTGAGGGATTACCATTACATTGAACCACACACACTACACCATAAGCACTACATATTCCATTTCATCATACATATTAAGATGCATCACACACTATTCATTATACACCTATTTCTACATCTACACATTACATTGATTATGATTCACGCACTACGCACTTCTCATATTATACACTACACATTTTATACATTTCATACCATTAGTCATTTTTTTCATACTATACATATACCACATTAGTCATCATTTCCTATGAGTCTAGTTTTACATTCCATCCCTACATTCTACATTTACGCTAGGTTACATTATATATATGAGTCTAGCTTTACATTTATCACTACATATTTTATCTACATCCTATCACTATCACATATTTTCATATAGCCTACACACACTACATTGCATTATTTACACAATGAGCACTTTACATCATATATATTCTACATACTACACTAGATTATATTACATATGGGTCTAGTTTACCTCTCATCATTACATATTCCATTTCTATATACACCTATTATTGCATTTCACATATTACACATCCCATACATACTACACATCCTATCTTGCATTTCCCACACCACGCATTTACATACCATATTCATCACTTGGTCATTTATAATATGTTTTCTTCTACGCATTGTCATCACCACCCTATGACACACTTTAGTTCCTCGGTCCATACTCGATTACCGAGGGTTTACCAATCAAATGGACCTTACACTCACCATGTGACATTACCTCATACGACATTTCCAATATTTGTGACATACACCTTAGGTTAAATCGTCACCCATTCTATCATCTTGTAGTGGTCTACACCTTAGGTTACATCACCACTCCCTTATTATTCCTCCCATAGTGACATACACCTTAGGTTAAATCATCACCCATTATATCATTTTGTAGTGGTATACACCCTTAGGTTACATCACCACTCCTCCTTTCATCTTGTAGTGACATACGCTTTAGGATAAATCATCACCCATCTCCATCCTTTCATCATATAGTGATATATGCTTAGGGCTAAATCATCACTCATCTATTCAAAAAGTCATGATATACGCTTCAGCTATAGGGTTCACGAAAATATCTCCACATGTCACATTTCATCACCATTACATATACACACTCATTACAATGCACTAGAAACAACCAACACTACTCGACCATTTCCCGATGACACACTCTCATTTATGGTTCATTCTTAATTACTGAGGGGGAAAATGAACCTCATTGCATACACTTCCATCCACTCGGGGGGCATGTTGCTCCTATCATTCCATCTTGCATTCCATTCCATCCATCCACAACATACTACATTGTCTTAGGGGCATTTACTCTTGCTTGCTAGTGTTTTGCATGTTCACTTTACTACACATGTTAGATTACTTTCTTATATGTCATTATCATCCACACATGTGCATTCACACTTTGTTTAGTGTGATCACATATACATGACTCTACACACGGCATGGATGCTCACCTTCTACCCTTCCTATACCGGTCACTGGGGGCATCCACATTCATCTTATCCAGGTGCTATTGTTTCATTTTGTACTTAGCATCTTATATTACTTTTTCATACATGCTTTGACATATTGGTTATCGCTCTAACATGCTAATGGGTGTTCCATGTGCAACACTTGTTTTGTAGGATTACATGTTTCCATGACTACTTATTTATTTTTACTTGTCTTCTTTGTTTTCCATTATATGCATGGATTTTCCCTTTTCTTGTGTGCACACTTTTTTTTTTTTACGAGCCATGATGACCTTATGCATGTCTTGCGAAAATCATGAGTGATGTCCATGTTTACAACCCTCTTTGTGTGCCATGTTTGTTTTCTTGTGTGTTTACACTACTTTTTTGTGGTAGTTACTACATTGTCTCATGTATTTACACTTGTCTTATTACATGCATGTGTTTTTGGACTAACACTTGTTTTGGCTAGCCATCCCCTTTTGTGTGCACCTTGGTATCTACCAAGCACTTTCCCTTTCCCCCTACAGGGTAGAGTTCTACAGGTCAGAGTGTGGTAGGTCCTCTTTTGGGGCCGCATTCTCCTTTCAACAACGTCACATGTGCCCCCAAAGAGGGGGCATCATTGAGGGTTTTACATACTAACACAACATATTTACACTAGATTCATATAGTGCACTTTCCACCCTTGGCATTATGGGTTTATATACAACAATGAGTGAGTTCATACCAATCTACAGAACTCCATACACAATGGCCTCTATAGACATGGTGTCCTTTGGCATTTATGAGGTTATAGGCTTGGAGGTTACATTGGGTGTGCCTCTCTACACTACTTCATCCAATGGTTCGATCACCCAAAAACTAGGACAATACAGAGATCTCTTCACACATTTCAACAAAAGTGGTTAAAGGTTGAGGACACGAGCATTTCCTCCCTATACTTCTTCAGCCAGGGTGGCGTGAGATCGCCCAAAAACTCATGACAATATAGATAAGATATCCTTTTACACCCTTTTTCTTGACATGGATCAAGTGCACATGTTCCATTTACACTTTCCTTTTTACATATATTTTACATTTGCATACTTTACATATTTCTATACACATGTGTATTTTACACAACATTTTTACATACATATATATTTGACTACTTGATCATTTTCTCCTTACAGTCCATCCGTATGAGAAAAAAATAGTCAAATTAGGGGCAACAACAACAAAATGACAATAATGACAATGACAATGACAACATACCGCGATGATGACACTTGCCTTTACTAACCATGTAGGTACACTACACACCACAACAACTACACATGCATTCCACCCTAGGTTCACTCTCATCACTTTTATGTGCATTTTTCATCTTTAGAATCCACGCTCCTCCACATTTTTTCTTTTTTTTCATTCCACGCTTGAGTCTAGTCCATCGACACGTCTTCTTCTACACTCTACATGGATATCAAGTACACATCTCTATCTACTTTATGTTACCGAGCTGTTCACTCACCAACATAAAGTGGGGGAAAATGTAGACACAAAATCATGCACTTTAGGCATTATTTAGCCCGGTCTCATACTACTATTTAGAGGGTTCTCAAGTGAAGAAAGTACTAATTAATCCCACCTTTTGGCCATCTTATTTTATATTTTATTTCATCATTCCCGCATATTTTCCTACACATATCCACCTATTTCGTAATTGTCATCATTTTAACCTAAACTGGGTGCTTAGGCCTATACTGGGGTGCCTCGGGATAACCTGGTCCCACCTGGGCACCCCGATCCATGTTCCACTTTCCACTTCTTTTTGGGGTCTTTTAGCCATTTTTCATCCTTATCTTTTCCTAGTCGACCATGTCGGGGTTAATTACAAATTAGAGCAAGATAACCCTATAAATATAAAGTTATGAGACCATAATGAGGTCCTAGCGTCACATACTACTATCACTCCATCTAGAGTTACATCCATTGCATCACTTACATCCACATAGTGTCATGCATCAAGGCTAGGAGATCTGCATCAACACACACACAACATAGGGGAGGATTCTATTCTATTCCATGCACACATGTTATTACATTTTCTATAGTTATTATTGCTCGTTACTTCACAAAGTGTGACTGGCACAAGAGAACCTAGGGCACGACATGCACACACACACCAAAACTACATCTAGGTCTGAAATGTAGTGCAACGCTCAGTGATAAGACCACTAGTTTGGTGGTTGAGGTCATTCGACCCATTCATTTGCATATTTTATTTTTAGGTTTTGATACTTCTTTGTTGCTTGTAGGTCATTCCTTCATCTTGTCATATTTCACACACTCTGCAGCCCAGCTGAATCTAGTGCGATAGATAGGCAGTGTTTTAGGTCATCTTGTGACCCTATGGAAATTACTTTTGAGCATTTATAGAAACCAGGCACCTAATCTATAGACCAAGGTGCCCCAGGGTGCCCCAATACCTTCTCAGTGCCTCATTCCGCTCAAATCCTCTAGATCTGGCCTTCTCAAGACTTTTAGGTGTTTGTTCTTACTTTTGGATTTTATTATCAGACTTACGACAAGCTTCTACAATCAACTAAGTCATTTCTTCCTTACTTCCTTACATATTTAGGGTTTTACTTCACTTAACATAATTGTTTACAATTATTCCATACTATTTTAGTGCATTCATATAGTGTTTTAGTCTTATATTAGATTAACTAGTGCTTATACTTCCATAGTATTAGATATGATTTTAGTTAATTAGGTGTATTGTTTCCATATCTTAGCATGTTGGCTATAAGGAACTTGATCTCATATATTTTGACCATTTGCAATAGGTATTCAAAGGATAAGAAGATAGCTAAGGTAGAATTTTACCTAATTTGTTGAATAAGGCTCACAATGAAAACTTATATCTTGGCCTTATCTTCATACCTAGATCATCAAAAGAGCATGGTTTTGTAACACATGATTTAGTTTATGACCTTCTCATTGGATTGTTGCTTGACTTGGGTAATTTGGGGAACAAAGAGATGTTTTCCATTTTTATGGAGAAAAGAGAAAGGAAAATATCAACCTAAATTTCAAATGAGCACATGAAAAATTGAGGAAGGATATAAAACTAATCTAATGCATTCTTTAATAATTAGTAGGAAGTACTTAACTAATAAAGTGTTATTACCTACATATTCCGCACATGAAACAATAAAGGCACAAAGACATTTTTATAGATCAATATCTTCTTTATATAAGGAGATCTTGGGTGGGAAAACAAAGGTTGTTTTAGATAACAAAGGACCTTAAAGGCCAATGAATTGTCGATTAAATTGGTAAATATTTTCATATCCTATAATTATACCTACGTAAGAAGGGATAATTGATATTTCATGTCCTTTAAATGTTAAGCATGAGGCTTAGGAACAAAATTTATAAAATGTGTAGTGTTAGGTACTACAAAGGTGAAGCCATAGGCTGCGTAGGAATAACCCTGGTGACTTGGGAGTGACATGTGAATCTCCATAGTTACACCGTTTGAAGGTTCAACATGATATTTTCCTTCCTTAGATTTTTGTGAATATTATCGCTTATGGGATTCAAATATTATTTTTGGGAATCCATCAAGGTTATTAGGTTTTTACTTAAGAACTCAACTAAATAGCTCAATTGAATTTTACGTAGGTTTTTCGGATGATAGGATATTGATATGTGTTACTATTATATTGATCACCCTCATGATCACACATGGACTTAATGATAAAAGTTTCCTCATTGATATGCGTAGCATCACCATGAGCATAAACAATGTTACCGTCATTCGTGTTAATGGTATCCTCCTTGGAAGAAAATAGGTTTTGAGGTATATTAGTCATGTGCTTAGGATGGTGAGTAACTAAGGGAACTTGGATGTGATCAATGTGAGTACTACTTAATCTTGAGAACTCTAGTGGGTTGATGTAATAGGCCTAGCTTGATTAGATGACATAAGAAACAAAACATTTGATTATGCACAATAAGACAAAATGGTTCAAATAAAACCAAACAAGTAGAAATATCAAGCCCAAAATCAACAAGATTGGGTTGAAATATGAAATTCTAAGGGTAATGAATGAAACCATAGGTCATATCGATGTATAGAAAATATGGCTCAACAAAATGTAATAAGAAATTACGTTTAGAGCCTAATTAGCATTATTTTTTGTACAACATAATCTAGATAGAAGAATACTATCCTAACAACCCTAAATCATGTAAATGAGATCATTTCATAAGATACATTATATATATATATATAATAGTAAAAGTACAACTATGCTTTAGGGTTTGAGTAAGTCAATGTGCAAAGTGAGTTCTTAACGTGTGACAATGGGTTAAAACTAAATTAGGAAGTTGTGTAGATTGTTGTCAAGTTGTCTCAGTAAATATGAGAACCTAGAAATGTGCACAAGATAGGTTTGTCAAGTAGGAAAAAGGTTTTTGAGTAGGAGAGAGGTTTATGGTTTGAAACTTTCCATAGACCTACAAATGTATCCTTTAGGATTTGAGATACAATCTAATTATAGGAACTT
The DNA here is from genome assembly GCA_018340775.1 of Taxus wallichiana var. yunnanensis. NCBI lineage: Eukaryota > Viridiplantae > Streptophyta > Pinopsida > Cupressales > Taxaceae > Taxus > Taxus wallichiana. The sequence continues at coordinate 949,460,411 of CM031239.1, read as the reverse complement.
ATTTTCCCACATATTTGGATTTTATTTATCTATTTGAATTAGTGTGATAGTAGTGTTTTGATTGGGTATTGTTTCTCCTTACTTATTGACCTAAAAGGAGTTGATAATTTGTGTTGAATTGACCTCACCACACTCCCACCGATGTGATGATCATCAGATTATGTATGAATTTTTCAAACATGGATCAAGTTGCATGTAGTTCTCCCAATCCAATGAGGATATGGAGAGGGATAAATAATGTAAATAAAATGGATCCCCAATTCAACCCTCACGCTTGGATTGATTATAATGTTTGGATTTGTGATTTAGGAAACAATAGAGATATATTTGACATATTTTGAGTAGAGTTTTTGCAATTGTGCTCTAGTAAAAATATGTTTCAACCTTTTTCTCAATGTCCTTCTTAGAGTGTTCCTTCTATATGGGATCCCTATATGCCCCTAGCGGCTTAGCTTGGATATGTTTGTATAGGTGACCATTTGAATTTTTCTCACTCAACTGACCCAAATGTAACACCTAGGCCAACTAAGTTAAAAAAATTATTTAAAAATATGACCATTACAAATGCAAGGTATGGGCGTGTAGTGTGTGGACAAGTTCTTCTATCGAAAATGTCTAGGACCCACAAACTTGTATAGGCTAAAGTTGGAATCACTTCGACATAGAGATAGTATGTGGATGTATTCTTTAAAGAATACATTAAGTCCATAAGTTTTAAATTGGAGATCTAGTTCTGATGTGATGGACTTAGGGTATGGGATAGAGGAAGAGGCTTCAAGTTATTCAATAAATAAGCAAATGGAATGATTTTGAAATAAATCCAAAGTGATATTGCCATGTACCATAGCACCAATTTTTGGGTACAACACAATGTTTGCAATGTTTCTCCATTTTTTAATTTAAGAAGTATCTAATATACAAATTGATGAATATTTAGGATTGATAGATGTCGTAAAAGAAGTTTCATGTCAAGGTTTACATTTCAATGTGGTTTTTTACCAAGCTTCTTCTAAATCTATTACTACCCAAAATTGTGTTCCTTTTAACATTTCCTTGGCATACTAGTGTAGCTAGATTGATGCCATTTATCACATATCAATGTGAAATTAGAGAATAATGTGACAAAAAAATTAATCGATGTGAAATCATTCAATAGAAAAAAATTGTGACAAGTTAAAAATAAGTGCTTCAAATTGATACATTTCTATGGTTCTCAAATAAATATATTAAAATATATACTAATTGCAATAATACACATTTTTTTCTTTTCTCTATATTAAATGAATAACTTGCTATCACTAAAAAGCATATAGACAAAAATTAATGCGAGAGCTAAATCTTGAATGATAATTATGCCATCGATATCAAACAAACTTATATTTTTCATATTTAAAGTGAATATTGATCAAAAGGTAAGGGTACTCATAAAGTAAAATTATGTAACATTTGTTTCTTTAATGGTTACACTTATGATGAAATTGATATTTAAAATTTACTTGAATTAATGCCTAAAAATAAGGAGTGGAAAGTGTTAAAAGTTGCACACAAACACAATAAAACATATCAAAGTTTAACAATACAAAGAGCATGCACCAACAAGAACCTTACTTAGATAAACAATTAGTAAGCATAAATACACTAACACCATAGTAATTAACTAATATCCTACTAAAAATAATTCTACAATAAATACTTGATTTGATCGCCTATGTAATTGATACAAAATTTGAATATAAGTTATTTAAGATCGGCAGGTCCAAAAACATTATAAATGGCATATAGGTGGGAAATATCCACCTAAGGTTGATGTTATTCTTAAACTAGCATAGATATCTTAAATACAACTATCTAAAATATGTTGAGAGATCAAAATCTCAAGGCATCTATCTAACATGTGTGAAAAAATCATTATAGACACATCGAGAATGATATCTCTCGTGCATTTTATATAATTGTATTTATGATATCTATGCTAGTATAGTATAGTATATCACACACCACACACACGTGTGTGTGTGTGTGTGTGTGTGTGTGTGTGTGTGTGTGTGTGTGTGTGTGTGTGTGTGTGTGTGTGTCTTAAATATGTCAATAGGTATCAATTTCAAGGTTCTTATCTTAGATTTTTCACATATCACATTGATTAGTAACTTCATTACATTCTTTGTCAATTTCCCACTAATTTGTGGCAAATGGCATCAATTTAGTTACACCATTGTGTCAGTCTCAAAAATATATTTAGGAGAAAAACCCAAACATTACCTATGACCAAGATATTATTATTTTTCGATTGACTTCTCCAAGACAAAATAAAAATATTTTTAAGTGATGGTCAAATGGACGTCAAATTTAAGGATGAATTATCACGTGATGATCAAATGGACACCAAGTTCAATGTCAAGGATAAAAGTAAAGAACTCATCCATCACAAGACTTGGTTGCCATCATATGAATGCATTTGTGTGTGTTTTTACGCTATCTAATGATAGGTAAATTAATCATATTCTTATAATTTAGAAGTTAAAATATCGTAAATTAAATGGGTTATAGGTTAATAGTGCGGATGATGGTATAAATGGTGTCGCCTCACCTTTTATCAAAAAGAGGATATACCGAAAGAGTTGATGTTGGGTTCGAGTCGTAGTTGAATTTAACAAAGTGAATATCCCGGCTTTAGCATTAAGCCAAGGAAGGTCTTTATTTGTGCACCCCATACACCTCAATCCTTTTCACTAAGTTGAAGAAGTTTGTATATGTACTCCAAGTTAATTTTATAGAATGGATACCCTTCATTGTTTAGTGTTAAGTCAAAAAAATTCAATTACATTTATACCCCAACATTTTATGGAATGAATAACCTCTTAATCCTTAAAATTAACCATATTATTTGTGTAGTCCATGTAAATTTAACTACGTAAATTTCAAATCAGCCAAAGCTTCACTCATTAATCCATTTATATATTTGTGAAAACTTAAGAAATCTAGCTAGAGTTTTTGTAGAATTTTTTAAAAAGTTAGAATTACGTATTACTATCAATTGCACCAAATGTGTGCAATGGGTATGCCAAAGAGTGGACAACAAACATGGATAGGTGTGTCTTGGGAAAGGGAAAAAATGTTTTGTACACTTCCTACATATGCAATTTAATTTCAATCTATTTCAATCAAGAGATTTTTTTGTTCTTTCTTCACTTTTTATTAAGACCATGTCAATAAGACGATGAACGAAGGTTTTTGCTTGCTTTTGTTACAAGTGAAAATGTAAGTTCGTAAGACACATGGAGAAGTTAAAAAAGACTTCAATTTAATGTCCAACCTGATCCCATGTAGTTTGAATTGTACAAATTCATGATTTTAATACCACCCTTTGTCTAAAGAAAATAAAAGTTGTTTCTAGAATCTGTAATCAATCTACCATCTCATTGAAAGAGTTTATTTTTTATGTTCGCCATTTCCATATCAATCCACAAACAAGTCATTTTAGCAAGGTGAATCAATGATATTAAAAAGTTCCTTCAACGAGAGACAAGATTACTTTCGTCTACATGATAAAATCATGGAGATCAATGGAATTTCACCTCTAACATCTTGCTACTCATTTTAAATATTCGTTGGATGATTATCCTTGAAAATGACTTGTAAAATTAAGAGAAAATGTAGTTTAAGCATGGACATTTAAAAAAGATTTTTCAACAATAGTGAACTACAATTTGTAATATCGAAAGATATGAAATTTACCAGCTTGCTTATAAACTAAAATACCTTAAATTTAACCTCATACATAATATGTAATGCCTGATTTTTGTAAGTTATCTTGGTAATTACTTTCTTGATGTTGTAACTGCTGAAATGAAGGCAAACATGTTAAGATATATATTTTGATCTTAAGGGAATGTGTTGCTAATCTGGATTCTTGCATGCTGTAATTTATTTGCATGGGACAACAGTTATTGTTACTTGTGTGTTTGCTGATGTGACGACAAATTGTCGTATGCTTGCTGAACTCTTTATGTTGTGGCCTTCTTGTAATCGCTTTGTCGATTTACTCTTGAACTGAATTGAAGGTTGATATAAATGTGCAGCACCGACATGATTCTGGTATGAGCAAGGCATGTAGATGCCAACGGAAAAGGGTTCGATTCATGAACCATACACTGTCAGTAATATGAGACACCGTAAGGTGAGAAATGCCGGATATGGGTGGCTCGGGCATGTTAACATGGGACGAAAATGTCCCGTGATAAAGTTGAAATTGGAAGTTAGTCTGGGAAGACTTGACTCGGAAGTTTATTTTTTATGTGTTAGGTGTTAGAGGGAATTAGATCCTAATCTAACCCTAAGTTCTACCTTACATCCTAAAACTACTATCCTAAGTGGATTTTTAAATTATAAAAAAAGTGAAAATAGACCTAAGTTCTATTAACCTAAAGACTAGGCGGTGACCTAGGTTTGAACACTAATATGAATCCTAAACTAATCCTAACCTAGAAGGGGATGCACATGCACTCCATGGGAAAGGATAAGGATGAAGGGTGTTTAATGGCATTAATGTGAAGTCCTTACGTGGATAGCACCGCTTTAGGAATAGGAAAACTAGAGGTATCTAGTTGGTTATGAAGCTAAACTTGGTTTTGCATGCAAAATTCGAATTTGATGGTTCACCAACCCAAGTCGGCGGTGGCATGAGAAAATAGGAAAAGGCAGAGCCTTTAATGCATTTAATTTTTTTGGTCTTCGTGACCAGTCCGCCTTGGAAAGAGTTTGGAGGAATTTTTGATTGTTCATTGTGTTGTTCGGGTTTTTGGAAAGTTGCTCTGCATTTGGTTTTTGCTTGCTCATTCGAACCAGTTGTGTTTGGTTCTGTCTCTATTCTTTGGAAATTTGAGGATGTTGCTTGAGCTCAAGAGGAAGGGATTGTTTGGAAGCTCGTGTTGTTGCCGTGGAAGGAAACACCTTCTGTAGACGCGGTTTTCTTTGAGTTTCGAGGAAGAATTTGCAGGCATGTTAAGCCCTTCTCTTTAAAACACTTGCTTTGTTTAAGCGTCTCATTAAAACAACCCTGCTCTTGGGTTTTGGGTTTATTCGATTTTGCTGTCATTGTTTGAAATGAATTAGGTAAAATCGTTTCTTGCTGTTGTGATTGATCTGTCCTTGCATTTTTTAATTGAGTGGAAACACCTCCATGTTGTGCTGGTTTGTTTGACAGTAATGGGGAATTCGTCATGTGTATTATGGAACTGTACATGTTGTATGAGTTGTTTTCATTATTGAAACAATCGTTCTTTTGCTAACGAACTGGAATGATAGAAACAATAGTTGTTGAAGTTGTTTCTTTACTGAAATCTTTAAAAAAGGAAATAAGACCCTTTTCCTTCTGTTGTTTTGGGTTTAGAAGGAAATAACATTTTTGGATTTTAAAGGAACTGGCATTTGAGTTTTATTTGAGCATTACGAGCTCGGTTAGAAGGAAATGATAGTAATATAATTATTGTTGTGCTTCTTCTTTTGTATAAATGGATGAATACGACTTGGGTATTCGTTGGAGTTGGAAAAAGAAATTGTTTTTCTTCTGAACTTATAAATGATCGCATTCCTTCTGGATGTGAAGGAAGGTTGATTTTGTTGTGTTTTATGGAAGCAATTTGATCTTCCAGTTTGGACTGTAGTCGTGAAAACGAGCTTGGTTTTGTATTTCTGTGCAATGAATGAATTATGTTGTTTTCTTGTTGTGATGGGAAGTCGATTTTATAGTGTTTTATGGATGCGGTTGATCTTCTAACTCAGACTGTCATCGTGAAAAACACTTGACTTTGGATTGCTGTGCAAAGGAAGAAAAACATGAAAATTTGTTTTGCTGTTTGGGTCTGTCTTGACTGTACAAGGCTTACGCATTTAACACCCTATGCGGGTTTGCCTTGATAGAGGTATTGATAACTGATTATTGCATTCTGAAGTTTTGCATATCATTATGAACTTGAAAAATGGATTTCGGGTAGAAATGTTTGTTGGCAGGGAACTCGATTTGGGTGTTTTTATTTCATTCTGAGCAAATGATTGTTTCTTACTGAAATTATAGGGAAACGAGTTCTTCCTTTCTCTGTTGTTTTAGATTTCGAAAGAAACAATAATTGGGTTTATTGAACTTTATAAGTTCAGATTGTTGGAAGTGACAGTGGTATTTAGATTATTTTCCTGAGTGCTGTTATCTTTCTGTACAAACGGAAATTTTGAATGTTTCGTGTGGTCTTCTGATCTTTGCACTGTCATTCAAAGAAAAATGAATCCGACTTGACTGATTCTTGTTGAGTTGAAGAAAATGGTTGTTTTCTTATTTGAATAGTTAAAGGAATGAATTCTTCTCTTTTTGCTGTTTGAATTCTGGAAATAGCATTGGAAGCTTTACTGTGCATATGAATTGGTCTTGCTGTAGGTAACAACGCAATGTGCAAATTGTTATTATGAACTGTATGCATTCATGGATATAGAAGGTCATATGAATAAGTGATTGCGTGATTGTATAACTGTTTATTTGGTTAAAAATACAGTGAAAGAAGTATGGAATCTTCTAGTACAGCAAGTACATAGTATGCATCCTTATACTGCTTGTTCTATGATGAATACGATGTTTTACTAACCTGTTTTTGGTATTCGTATGAGCCTGAATTAAATGAAGTATTGATAAGGACGATAAGTTCTTCCTTGTTTTCATTTAAAGCTGATTATGAATGAAATTATTCTTGCTGCTGGAAAGTGAATTCCGAATGGATTTTGTAAGTTTCACTTTGAACTTTTATCTTGATTTGTGTCTCGCTTGATTCAAATTTTAGGACAAACATGAGGGAAAGAATAGGAATGTGGATGGATAACTTGGAAAATGATATTTTCTTCTCTCATACAATTGGAAATCTGTAATTGTTTAGAACGAATTTGTATTGCTTGGGTATAAGCAACTATATTTATTGATGTTTGCTTTCTCATCCGTATTTTGATTGCTTGGAATCAAATGAGATGCATGAACTGAAAGGAAAGTAATTGGTTTACATTTCAGTTAGTTTTCACCCTTTGCATTAATTACTAATGAAAGGAATGGAAAGGATAACAGTTATGTTATAACAGCAGTTTGTTACTTATATTCTTAGTTCTTACAAATGTTGTAACTGAACTCGTTGAAGGAAATTACATCTCGCATGGTTATGTGGGAAATAGGACAGCAATTCTTTGGCTGATTGGGATGGTATTTAGATGGTTCAGTTGTTATGCTGTCCATTCTTTTGATGCTTAATTCTTGATTGATGTTCATACTGTCATTTCATAAAAGCAGGGTTCTTTTATTGAGACAGTTAATTGAAGCACCTCATTTTAATGACAAGTGCTTAATATGCTCAGTTCAATGAACTGACCCGCAAGTAATTTTGCAGATGGAATTTGATTAGAAACGAAGACATGGTTATTTTCCATCGATGCTTCTTTTAATTGTCAAGATGAATTGTATTTGTTAGTTATTATTCCTCTACGAGGAATTGTGAAAAGAAGAAAGTACATTCTTCTATCTATGAGTTGTAATGATGTTTTATATAAACAAAGTCCAGTCAGTTGGATTGGCAAATGTATGGATTATGAAATGGATTGATGAATACAAATACAAGTGTGATATTTTAATAACTATATCACTTGATATTATTGATTAAATTGGAAATATAATGTTATTTCTTGATTTGGATTTATTTAATTATCCTTGGATGGATTTAAAAGGAACTGATATCTATTCTTACCTAAATGCAACTTTTAAGTTGAAATGTGCAATTAGTTCATACTTGGGTTAAGATGAATTTTAATTGACATTAAAGGGATTAGAAGAATATGTTTCCATAATCGATAGGTATTCGTGGATTAGCATGGAAGCTAAAGAATATCAATTAATTTAGGAGTAGCCAAACTTTGTTTTCAAACTCCGTTAATAGCCTCGTATGTTAAATTCAAAGAAAGGATATGGGATAAATATATCCAGAGCTAATGAACCTTAACTATGTAAGGTTAAGGAGAATAAATGAATACATTTATTGGGAATTAGACCTCGTTTAGATGACGTCTAATAAGCTAGAATTCTGAATTTAGTTACAGCTTGTGAAAACTTGGTTAAGTTTAATAGGTTAAACTTATCACGTCGTTTGAATGTGTCCGCTTAATCCAATGATTAAGAAGAGAACCAAGTAGGAAAATGCAACCCTTCGGTATGAAGGAAAAGATGCATAGCAAGCTAGAAGACGGATTTAGTCTCTCTTAGCTATATACAACCAGTAATGGGAACGAGGATAAAGGATCAAAGATGGTCACTGAAAGCTGATCTTAATTATTAAGATCATATCCAAATCACTTGAGCGTGATGTGTACTCTCGATGGGAGGATTCTCAGACATCGACATACGCCAGCCTATAAAGACGGTGTCTTCATGAAGACGGGGTCTTCATGATGACACAATGTTATAAATTTGACATATTACAATGCCTTCCCAAATTAAATCATCAAGAATACATAGGCCGAATGTGAAGTTCTTGGTCAGGGGATAGGAGTATGATCACGTATACGAAGTGACTCCGAGGACTAAAGATAACTAGACACACGAGTCCCGGGAATGACACCGTATGTCTGCGTATCTTTAGTTACCATGAGTGCCTTCCTATATTTGTTCATATTGCTAGTTGGAAATTGGTAGTTTGAATCGACCTTAAATTGAAAGGATCGGTAGGAACCAGAAAGACCATTCTAGATAACAGTGAAGTGAGGTGAAGGACGTATTCCATTGATGTGTATCACATCTAGGAATATGATCATGCAAAGCATGTGAAAATATTTGGCCAAAGTATCACAAGTGTTGGTCATTATCCTAATCACTTAATTTAAGATGCAGATGTCGATGAATATCAAGAATGATATTTAGATAGGCTTCTTAAATGGATCACTTCATAACCTAACGGTTAAGAGAACTTGTATATATAATATACTATGCATGAATGAACATGAAGGATCGGTAGTTGCCGAGTCATGAAATGAGAGATCATCAAAACTCGAGCCATGAAAATGGGAGATCGGCAGTTCTTCGAGTCATTTACAACAAAGATATAGAATCTATTATAAGATTGAATGGCATCGAATGTGTGTTCCATATTGTAAATATGTGAACAGGGAACATTAGTTTTAAAAGGAAATTGTGTGTTCCAAACTGTGTTGTTTGGGCAGAGAACAATTATTAAAACTTGAACGTGTGTTTGAATTATATAATTCATAACAGAGAACGTTATATATAAAAAAAAAAAAATTCCCTTGTTCTAGTATCTTAAAATGGGGATGTTACATAATAAATGATAAAGATGAATTTAGAAATACTTTCCATGAAAAGACTCTTTTGGACTTTTTGGTGGAACCACTTGAAAACATTTGTATCACTAATAAGTTTGTAAACAACTTCTTTATGAACTTCTTTGCTTTTACATTTCTCAATTTCATCTTTTATAATTATAAGCACCTATAGCAAAAAATAGAATTGAGAATGTCTACTTGGATTTCGAGAGTATCTAAGACATATCCTTGTCGTATCCATACCGAGACCCATATTAGATGAGCAAGATACAAATATGATAGCTTTTGAAGTGCATGGAGTGAAACTGACATCACCAACAAGACATATAAAGCTCTTACATTAGCAAGAGGCATCCAAAAGACTTGAGGTGTTGATTCTTAAGTATTTGCACCCAAATGGCGATGCAAAAACATAGGGATCGGCCCATACATTTGGATATGTTGAGAGCAAGGATCAAATTTGAAGTCGTCAATGCCCTTCAAACGTCTTTTAGCTTGTCATAGAAGGGTAATTTAAAATTTACACTTCAAAAAAATGAAATTTAAAATTACACTTCAATACTAAAAGGCATTAAAATATTATAAATTTTCATTAGAAGGGCTAACTAAAAAAATAACTTGTCATGTAAATTGTATGCTAAGTTAATTTTAATAATTTGTTAAATTGATTTTAATAAATAAAATAGTAAATAACAATTAGAGCAACAAACTTCATGCTTGCTAGTTTTATATTTTCTATATTAAAAAAATCTTCACTCATTTCAAACAAATCATTTACAAAATCGCTAGGAAAAAGGATAAATCTCTAGAAAATAAGCAATTACCTTGCTCTTTCTATTTTCAAAATAGCGATATTTTATTTTAGCTTTTGCTAACTTGTAAATCATGTTTAAAATTCCCTCTTTCTATTTTCAAAATAGTGATATTGCTTTTTCTTTTGCTAGCTTGTAAATCATGTTTGAAATTCCCTTATTTATTTTGTAAACTGGTCATTTAAATTATTTATCTTGATTATTTAATTTAAATAAATTTCAAAATTATTATTAAATGTTATATATTTAACAATTCTGACATTTTTTATATTTATTTTATTTAAATTAACGAGATATATATTAGAATGAAATTAGCCTTTTTATTTTTTCTATTGAAGGGTAATGTGTTGTTTAATCTTTCATTTACGAATGGTAAAGCTTAACCTAACCTAAGTTAAAATATGGGGAGCCCTTCAAATTTGATCACTGGTTGAGAGCATTATAAACATTTGCTCACTAATATGTTTAACCTGGGTGTATTGTAGACTCACCTATGACCTACAACAAATGTCCGACCACATCAAGATTTTTGTAAAAATTTAGACTAATTCAAGGCATTCTATCAAACACCTCTCCGTAAATATTTTTCATGCCATATTTTGCATAGGGTACCTACTCCCAACAAACCCACAACCCTCATTTGCAGGCATACATGTATAAGTCTATTTACTTTGTTGGTGTGACAGTACAAATCCATTGAAAAAGTGAAAGAAAATATTGGGATCTATAACTCAACATCAACCCATGAGGACGGTGGAAAAGGTCGGGGTTTCAGTTACATTTGGCACAACTCTGCCACGAAGATTTCAACAAACCCATTTTTAAACAAATCTCATGAACATTGTAGAAGGTAATGATTTAAAGATCTAAAAATCAAATTTCTAGCAATCAACAAAGAAATGAAAGGGGACCAAGATAATTGCAATCTTCAACCACGAAGTTTTCTAGTCCGAGCATACCTCCACATAAATAAAAATTAGAATTTACTCAAGTCCCATGGTTAGCAGGATTTTTCTTCTAATTTAGTAATTAACATGAGCTGGTTGTGAATGTTCTCACAGTACACAAAATAGAGGTCATGGCTTCTACAAATGGATCAAGGATAATTTTAGCGGTGAATATTCGTAATATGGTGAAATTTTCATTTTAGGAAAATTTGAAAAGGTGAATTATTCGGAGTGGGTCGGTGTCCTGTTCACCTAAAATATATAGTATATATTTTTTTGGGGTTGGCTTCGCCTTCATTTGAAAACATCTCCTATAAAAACCTAGTTCATTCGCCGGGTAGTATACCTCAAGTAGCTTAACAAATTACCAATACTGTGAAATTTGAACTCGCATACCCTTAAGCACCAGAGATTCAGATTACTGTTAGCCTGTGATTGTTGACGCGCGACAAATGCAATGTTGACGCACGATAAGGGCATTGTTGACACGCGACAATAGCCGTGACCGACATGCGGCAGGAAGTGTTGATGCGCGACTTGGGCAAAGAAGTTGACGCGCGACAGAGGAAGTGTTGACGCACGACAGAGGAAGTGTTGACGCGCGACTTGGGCAGTGTTGTGCGTGCCGATGACAAGATATTCGAGCATGCTGGACGCACGCACAGAAATGGGTTGTTGAAGCTCGACAAGTGCGGAGTTGTTGACACGTGACAAAGACCTCAAACAGGGGACGCGCAACAAGACCTCGAACACCGGATGAGAGTCGCTACTTGGTTCTTTTCTTTGACGCAGACTCTTTTCGAATAATGGAAGGTGTCATCAAAGAATACGAATAACCTAAAAGTAAGTAAGAAATCTCAGAAATCACTCTTCAAGTATTTTGGAAACTCTACGGATACAGATATTGTAAATACCAATCATATAGATGCCACCACAAAGAATCAGAATACTGACTGTGTGGAAGGTATTATTGAGGTGGACATGCATTCTGCACAGTATCAAAGTCAAACAAATGAAACCTACGATAATATGCTAGATCTTGAAGATATTGTTCCTGTTGGGGTGCAACCAGAAGTGCAGCTAGATATCACAGATACAAACACTCAACAAAATGGAAGACATAAATCAAAATCAAACTCCGGTCCAAGAAAGAGGAAACCAGGTGATTGTGATATTGCTCAAAATTCTACTCAAAAAGTAAAGCATTGAAAACGAACAAGAATATGTGGACCATTGGCAGGACATACAAGTTTGATTGGGTAGCTAAATTTCCGTTTATTGAACCTATACAATCATCTAATTCTGAAGAAATCCCATCTGAATGTACATGTACAATATGTACGTGGAAATTGGGAAAGCAACAAAAAATGCAACTGAAGCTGGACACTATAGAAAAACATTGTGGAAAACAATATTTAACTGTAATGTGGGGTGGATGGCCGTAAAATCAAAACACATAGGTGGAAAATCGAAAAGAATGCATGCATGTTAGATACGCAGCAGGAATATGAGGCAGAGTAAAAAACACATGGACATCTCGTTGGAAAAGGGAGGAACGATCACATCGCATATTGTAAGATGAAAGAAACAAATCTACATGCAAAATTCATACAATTCTCTTCTCTTTTTCAAATACTAAAAAAGGAAGAGTGATTTCGGATTTCCTCGATTTCAAAGTTTTATATCAATTTAATGGAATGTTGAATGTACCTCGGTCTCATTGGTCCGAAAGTAGTGGATGGGAAATGGCAAAATGCCTCTCGATGATAGAGAAGGAAGATTTGAAAGAGAATGTAAAAAAGAAAACTTTATCTCTCTTCAATTGATGAAGTGACAAAGCAATGACAACACCGCATGGGTATGTATCCACATCTATACTTTAGAAAATCATATAAGGACACCTCATCTATTGGGTGTTATGAAAATGGTTAAAAACTGCAATGCCGAAAACCTATATAAAATAGTTGTTTCTCATTTGAAAGATGTTGTTGGAATGACTGATTATGAAATTGCTACAAAGTTGGTATGCGTTGGAGCAGATGGTGCATCTATCATGTAGGGTCACCGAACAGGGCTCTGTGTTAGATTACAAACAACAGTGGCCCCATATATGCTACCAATTCACTGTATGGCTCACATAATGAATTTAGCGTATAAAATGGTAAGCAACCACGAAAATGTTGCTAAATTAGAAGACCTTATAAGAGAACTTCATGCCTATATGTCAAGTAGCCCAAAGCGTTTTCTCGAGTTCCAAAAATTTGCAATTGGAATTACAGATGGCAAAAAACTTCTGAAGGATGTGGAGACTAGATGGATCTCTTTGTATGAACCTGCATGCAGAGTTTGTGAGGAGTATCCTTCATTGGTTGGTTTCATGCACAAATACCGTCATGAAGTTGATAGGGCAAGGGACTTGTTGTTCCGTTTAACTGATTTGGAGACATTGCTTACATTGGTTGGTATTCTTCCAATGTTAAAGGAGATCAATACACTGATGAAGCATGCACAGGGCAGATTAATCTATATTGTGGATTTTATATGGATGAGAAAAATGGTATGTCAAAGTCTTGATATATTGTACTGTTCCCAGGATAGTTTTGATGCACCTGTTTTTGAAAATTGGAAAGATTTATTAGATCTTAAAAATCCTAACACCTTTTTGAGATTTAATATCCACGATCACCTCTGCATCACTATTAATGGGAGGGAAATACCAATGCACATTTTGCAAAAACGCCAAGATATTACAGATCGAATGAGAAGATGTTCCCGTGACACGTAATTTGTTTGAGTCTCATTATAGTTGAAACAAGAATAAAGCTTAAAAATTTTCAAAACCTTGTCATCAGAAATTAGGGAACGTTTCTGTAAAGATAAAATTCTGGAAGCCATGGGTGTGATGAATCCTAATTTTTGGAATATGAAGGTGGCCGTGCAGACTTTGTCAGTAAGCATTTCCATAAATCAATGGGTACAATAATGGAACAATTTACAAAGACGCCGAGCTCAAGGGTATGGAAATCAAAGGTATACCGAATGCCGATTTATTAAAGTTTCAACAACAAATTTTGCAACAACAATGAGGAACCAATATAAGAATTTAGATCAACCTTCCTCAAAGTGGTGCTATTACAAGGTCAGGGCGAGGAATCTATCAAAGTTCTATCTTACAATAAGATATTAGTGAATATTTCAGATTATATGAGTTATGCCAAACAATGATTTTGGGGTCTCTGTGGAGGATGAAAGGGTTTTCGAGCATTGTCATTTATAAAATCAAAACTAAGAAACAAGTTGGATAAAAATCGGAAAGTTGCATGAGGTGTTATGTTTCTCGATACTCCATCGAAACCTTCCGCTCGATAGAGCAATTGCGCACTAGAATTCCCTTTGCGAAAGAAGAGGGTGAATAATACAGGCTACAAGTACAAATATTCCCAACCTTGAGAGTGTAATTGGCTCTTCGTCACATTCTACAGAAGACAACATCGAGTTTGATGTAGCTATTGATAATGGATTGTTTCAACTTTAAATAGGTATCTTCTTTATCTATCTTTTATCTTTATCATTAAAGATGTTACAGGTCTATATACTAAAAATGTCAAGCAATTCACCCATCTATCTACTAATCCATTTCTCGTGTTGGGTTTTTTTAAAACACAGATCTAGCTCATTACCAGTGGCGGTGATGATTTCAAATTTAAGGAGGTATCTTTTTCCCTTAATCTTATTGTTTGTTACTATTCATTTTTTTCATCTCTCGTTATCCTTAAAGATGTTACAGTCTATGTATTTACATTTAGTTAAATACAATCTTTTTATTTTTGAAAACGTGGTTGACATCCGTCCGAGGACGTCACATTTCTGGACCGACAATGTCGTGCAACTCACCCATCTATCTACTAATCCATTTTTGTGTTGAATTTTTTAAGACAAAGATCTAACACATTACCGGTGATGATTTCAATTTTAAATAGGTATCTTCTTCAACATAATCTTATTGTTTGTTACTTTACATTTTTTCAGCTCTTGTTATCATTAAAGATGTTACAGGTCTAATTCTATATATTTACATTTATTTAAAGATATTGTTGGTCTATATATTTAAAGATGTTGCTGGCACTTCTCAGGACTGACAATGTCAGGCAACTCACCCCTCTATCTACAATGTTAGGTAAAACAAACCCTATCATATACGCAAGATTTCACAGCAATCTAATACGCTTACCCTTGATGATTTCACAACAATCTAATACGCAAGAGGTAAGCTAAACCCTATCATATTTGCAATTATGTTTAATTTCTTACCAATGATGATTCTTTCTTGATTTCTTAGAATTATATATATCATATCATAAAATTCCTCATCATCCATATATATCATATCATCACCATATCATTATCATATCCTGAGTCCTGACACTACAATTATTATTAACACAATTCTATTCATTCTAATGTCATCTATATCCATTCTAATCATTAATGTCATCTATATCCATTATAACACATTCCATTTATTTATCATCTTTATCCATTCTAATGACATTATGATCATATCGTTACAAGTATAGAGAATAATTATCTTAAAACAAGTTCAAAAGTCTAGAGAAGAAGAATTATTGTGCTTGATGATAAATCTACGTCCACATTAAATTGATCATCGTCCATATATATCATATCATTATTGTCATTCATCATCTTTCATCATCATCTATCATTAATTATCAATTATCATCATTCATCATCTACGTCCACATACAATTCATGACAATGCAAGTAAACAAGAAACATACATATAATTCATGATAATCACCATCTAATGCAATTAAAATTAAAGATTGTATATAAATCCATATAATTAAATTCAAATACCAATAATAAAAGTTTCTAGTTTTCAAAACCCTCTTTTTCTTTATCCAATTCTACTCCTCTGCTCTCTTCCCCAACGGCTTCTTCCACTGTGGCTGTACCTCTTTCCCCAACACCAGAAATAACCCCTGAACTTATAAGATCTTCTGCAGCACTTGTCCAGATTTTTAAAAATTCTTTCTTCTTGATTTGTCGCATCTCCATGCGACAACAAATTTGGATCAGCTGCAGCGTATAAACTATCCCGTTGCCAATAATTTTCATAACGACTAATAATCTCATTGATAAGAACCTTAGCCCTTCTCTCCCATTCTATAAGCTGATTGATATGAGGAAGAATAAACTCACTGACATGGGATTGACAATCATAACCAATTAAGTTCTCCAAAGGAAAAGGTGGCAACTGTTAACTTGTTAGTGTTGAAATGAATATCATTTTAATTCAGATTTCATTTCACCTTGCTCCCCTGGCCTAACTACCTCAAATTGTCTCAGCCAGTTTTTTCTGGCCTCTATCTTCTTCCTGCTGAAGGCCAGCTCAATTGCATCTCCATCTTTCTCATCAACCCACACAAAATCTTTTTTGTGCTTGTCCAGATCTATGAAATACTCCTTGCCCTCTTTAGAAGTACTTGTGCCCAAACCCTGTATGGTCCAAGCAACAAGTGATACCTAATCAACAAGTGAACAAAACCAGAACTTAAAAACATATAAAGAGAAAACAAACTAGCATTACTTTGTAGTACTTTATGGTCTAGCCAGTTATCGATCCACTCAATGATTCTCTCCAAGCTTCATACTCAGGAATGGTGTAAAAAGATAACACATTTCCATTTTTGTGAGTTGCCTACATCAACATGTGCCAAAATTAGACATGGAGATACATAACCTCTGGAGGCTTAAAAACAAATATAAAGAGTCTCAATACACTCAACCAAATACAGGGGGAACATTTACCCTGACAATAGGAGTGATAAATTCCACAACAAATGAAGGAATTTTAAGCAGTGATGGCCAGTTATGGTGTATGAAATTGATCAGTAATCCTTTGATGTGGGAACCATCATGGTCCTTTAAGAGACAAAGGACAAGTCAAAAAGGATCTCACTAGAAAGGATGTGTCAGAATTAAGTAGAAACTAAACAGCGCTAGACAAAGATCATGTACTTGGTCTGTCATTATCATCAGATGGCCATATCTTAAAGATTTAATGTTGTCATATATTTTATCTTCCTATAGACCAAGGATTTTTTTTATATTTACTATCTCTTTATTCTCCATTTGTTGGTGAGTGGTAGCTTCCCTGACATTGAGCAGCTTACCTCTGAGAGGAAACACGCCATAATAATCTTGACCAACAACAGATATTCCTGCCACCTGATAGGATAAAGATAACTAAAATAACAAAAAATTAAATTGGAAAGTGATGTCGAAACATGTCACAATACTACCAAATTCAGTATTCACATTTCCCTGATTCAAGGCACAAACACTTACAGCAAGAGCCTTGGCTGAGTCACCCTCCGTTAATATTAAAGTACATTGATCAGAATTCTTCCCCCCTACTTGATTTGCATCATCAAGTTTGGGAACATCAATTAATTTCCCCTTCTTGGTTCCATCAGTTTTCTTAAGATCTTTTTTTGTTTAAACTCTGCCCACGCCAGTATACTTTCAAGTACACACTTTTCCACTGCACTCATCAGGTCAAACAAAGTTACAAAGCTCATCTTAGACCCTAGCATTGCAAAAATTACATGTACTCAGAAATGCTACATCTTAGACACCACGCCTGGATTTATTGACATGGGCTGCAAATGCGAAACAGTGAAAATTACTATAAATTTATAACAACAAATTGTATCAGAATAAAAAATATGAATTAAAATGAATTATACTTACAATCAACATGGAAACCGAATGTTGATTCGAGAAATTTCTTGTCTTCTTCCACGAGTGTTGCCTTGGTTGTAACAATTGGTAAATTTTTGAACGGAAGGCCCGTAAACCGATGGATGTCATTTGCTTCGATACTGAATTGGAACATTCGGCCATCGTTCAGAGTCACATAAAAAATGCCATCCTCTGAATTGTAGGATGATAGAAGGTAATTCAAAATATCCGGATCTGTTTCGAAATGGGGCATATTAACGAGCCCTGTAAATTCACACGCATCCATCAAATCTTTATATTCTGAAGACATCTTTAAAACAAGTATGGATGTGAGGGCATAAGGGATTCCTGTAGTTGATCTTGGAAATCGATTGAATTGGATTCTCTAGATTTTTTTGTTGAACTTGTAGTTGGGAAGCATGTGAAGTTGACATTATAGTTGTACTTGCATCTTTGACAACGATTGAGACCTACAAAAATTCAAGAGCGGGAAGGTGAAAACGAGAAAATGACCGGTTGAAGGGTATTTATAGGCTAAATCAGCGTCAATGGCTTCAATTGACGCGTGTCAAAGGTCTTAGCTGACGCGCGACAATAGTCCTAGGTCAATCGGCGTCAATAGGGATCGATGATGCACGTCAATAACAGCCAGTGACGTGCGTCAATAGGAGCTAGTGACGTGCATCAATAGGATCCGATGATGCACGCGTCAGGTAGCCGCGCGTCGCCAATGGGAGCCCGTGACACGTGTCAATAAGAGCCGATGTGACGCGTTAGTAAGAGCCAATGACGCGCGTCAATAAGAGCCATGACGCGCCAATAGAAGCCAGTGATGCGCGTCAGTCCAAGACCATTGACGTTCCATTGACGCGTCAGGAGTGATTATTGACGTCTTGTTGTCGCACGTCACATTCTACAGAAGACAACATCGAGTGTCACATTTTGAAGATGTCATCATTGAAAATTTGAATTGAAATATTTGGGATGATTATTAATGTACAATTTACTCTCCAAAATCGTAGTTAACAACCATAAGACAAACACCCACAAGCATGTATACATGATTAATTAATGAAAGCTTAAAGTAAAGACATAACACAAATTTACCGAGAGTATCATGAGTACCACAATTTTATTAAGATGTTATGGCTTGAATTCTTCATAGTAATAAAAACTCTCTTCCACAAGATTGATCACTAACACTAGCTCTCCATACTTTTATAAAAACAAGTAGAGGCTATGGTTAGACTCGAGAGTAGTTAACTTGTAAGGAAAATTTACTTTTCTATTAATAATGAAGATAATCAAGTCA
The DNA here is from genome assembly GCA_018340775.1 of Taxus wallichiana var. yunnanensis. Classification (NCBI taxonomy): domain Eukaryota; kingdom Viridiplantae; phylum Streptophyta; class Pinopsida; order Cupressales; family Taxaceae; genus Taxus; species Taxus wallichiana. The sequence continues at coordinate 949,441,218 of CM031239.1, read as the reverse complement.
ATAAATTGGTTCATACTCTTCCCTATTAATATATGTGGATAAATGTACACTAATGGGTGAATTATCCAAATACTAAAATACAACTAATATTACAAGTGCACCTTAATTATATACAATAGTGTATGGTTATTTAAATACACTGACATCCCCCCTTAATATGTACTTTAATAAAGGGAATGAAGGAGGAACACTAAACTATCCCACGTTAATGAAAATTGCCTTCACTCCCAAAAAGTTTCCTAAGACGAAAAAATTGATCCTCAAGCAAGGGATTTATGAAGTTGTCTAAAACCAAATTTTTTGTTTGAAAAAACTTAAGGTTGAGAGTCTTGTGATAGATTAACTACCAAAGATGATGCATTTTTATATCAATGTTTTTTTATGTGTTGGTGCTCCATCATATTGTAATAGATGTGGATGACCCTCTAATTATTTTTCACATTTCCAATAAACTAGCCCCTTATACTTACAATAGTCATCTTTTCAAATTCACACATTACCTTAGTCAACTTATATTTGATTGATCAAGAATTAATTTTCATAAGTCACCATATACATGAGTTATCCAATTTTGATTATATCTATCTTCTTACCCTTATCACATATCTCTATCCCTTAATTAAATACAAGCCAAGCAATGTTACCAAGTTCGAGGATAAAATTAGGGCTCCATCTTCATTTACACTTTTCTAACCTCTACTCTTCCATGACACTTGGAGAACTACAAGTAGTTTAATCCTGTTTTGGTGTATTTGGTGCATAATTTCTAGCACTCATAGGTATCGAAGGGGGAATGATGAGGTAAATCTAATGTATATAATTAGAAACACTTTTTTAGGCTAATAGGTCTAAAATACAAAGAGATGATATTTATAGTTGTAGAAGAGTCGTTGAAAATATTCATACACATATCCTAGATCAATAAACACGTGTGAAGTATGTGTTAGATATAGATTAGATATCTTAGTATCAAAGGACACATTCAGTAGCCCTATGACACATTCATCAAGAAAACTTGTTCTAAAATAGATGAACATTTCCTCTGATTTTAGGATCCCAAATCTCAAAGGAAAATTTATGACACTCTGCACAACATCCTTATCCAGTTTCAAATCACCGTTATACCCCTACATCTGGTAGAACGGTGAATTATTTTTAACCCTAATCCTAATTTAAGCTATATACTTTCTGGAATTAGTGTTGATAGAATATTATATCCTTACACAATTTAGGACTTTTGTTTCTATATTTTATGTTTTCAATAATCTTATATACACATATTGCAATATCATAATTGAATTACCTCTTAATGTTGACATTACAAAAAGATAGGAACGTTGAAATTACTATTCATCTTATTGTTTGTTACTATTCATTTTTTTCAGCTCTGGTTATCATTAAAGATGTTACAGGTCTATGTATTTACATTTAGTTAAATACAATCTTTTTATTTTTTGAAAACGTGGGTTGACATCCATCCGAGGAAGCTATTACTTCTCGGGACTGACAATGTCAGGCAACTCACCCATCTATCTACTAATCCATTTTTTGTGTTGAATTTTTTTAAGACAAAGATCTAGCACATTACCGGTGATGATTTCAATTTTAAATAGGTATCTTCTTCAACATAATCTTATTGTTTGTTACTTTACATTTTTTCAGCTCTTGTTATCATTAAAGATGTTACAGGTCTAATTCTATATATTTACATTTATTTAAAGATATTTTTGGTCTATATATTTAAAGATGTTGCTGGCACTTCTCAGGACTGACAATGTCAGGCAACTCACCCCTCTATCTACAATGTCAGGTAAAACAAACCCTATCATATACGCAAGATTTCACAGCAATCTAATACGCTTACCCTTGATGATTTCATAGCACGTTACCCTTGATGATTTCACAGCAATCTAATACGCAAGAGGTAAGCTAAACCCTATCATATTTGCAATTATGTTTAATTTCTTGCCAGTGATGATTCTTTCTTGATTTCTTAGAATTATATTTAATTTATTTTTTATATGTGCAAAATCCTTTGATATATTTTTTTAACTGTGGGATAAACAATACATTATACAATTTTAAATATAAGTCCACATAAAATTCCTCATCATCCATATATATCATATCATCACCATATCATTATCATATCCTGACTCCTGACACTACAATTATTATTAACACAATTATTTATCTAATTTAAATTTATTAAAACAATTCAGTTTTTTAAATAATTCATAATCATATCATTACAATTCTATTCGTTCTAATGTCATCTATATCCATTCTAATCATTAATGTCATCTATATCCATTATAACACATTCCATTTATTTATCATCTATATCCATTCTAGAGAAGAAGAATTACAAAAGTCTAGAGAAGAAGAATTACTGTGCTTGATGATAAATCTACGTCCACATTAAATTGATCATCATCCATATATATCATATCATTCATCGTCTTTCAAACATCATCTATCATTAATTATCAATTATCATCATTCATCATCTACGTCCACATACAATTCATGACAATGCAAGTAAACAAGAAACATACATATAATTCATGATAATCACCATCTAATGCAATTAAAATTAAAGACTGTATATAAATCCATATAATTAAATTAAAATACCATAGTACATACTCAATATTAGAAGTTTTCAAATTCAATATTTAAAGTTTCCTCATAATAAAAGTTTCTAGTTTTCAAAACCCTCTTTTTCTTTATCCAATTCTACTCCTCTACTCTCTTTCCCCAACATCTTCTTCCACTTTGGGTTGTACCTCTTTCCCAACACCGAAAATAACCCCCGAACTTATAAGATCTTCTGCAGCACTGTCCAGATTTTTTAAAATTCTTTCTTCTTGATTTGTCGCATCTCCATGCGACAACAAATTTGGATCAGCTCTTTGCTTTAGCTTTGAATAATATGTCAGGGTCGAAACCATGCTCTTTAATTATCCGCTTTAGTGTATTGTTTTGTTTGTTAACCAAAACAATTTTTGCTTCAAATTTTTGTGGATAATTTGTTCTTTGTTGTTTCAAGTGAACTTGCAAAACCTTCACCTGACTCTTCAAATTTTCATATTTCAACTGCACAAAAAGAGTAATGTCAATTCAAAATATTACTAAAAAATGAAAATTTCAAATTAACAAGAATGATTGTTTGAATGTAATAGTACTTACAACCGCTCTATCTCTTTCGGCATTTGCGATTGCTACCAAATCCTTGTCCTTGGACCATTTGTTAAAATATGCCTGGGCCTCGGCACTAATATTTTCCAATTTGTTTAATGCCTTATCTAAAATGTTGTCTTTATAGTTTTTGTTATACGTGATAGTCCCACTTCTTACTTGGGTAAGTAAGGAATCCATTTTCGCAGAGGTTGATTACGATTGCAGGCGTTTAAACTATCCCGTTGCCAATAATTTTCATAATGACTAATAATCTCATTGATAAGAACTTTATCCCTTCTCTCCCATTCTATAAGTTGTTTGATATGAGGAAGAATAAACTCACTGACATGGGATTGACAATCATAACCAATTAAGTTCTCCAAAGGAAAAGGTGGCAACTGTTCACTATCTGAATCTGATGAAGACGATCTTGTTGGAGAAGTATGGGGGCTTTCACCAAGATCAAGTGCTACTTGTTTCTGCCTTTGGGTGGGCTGATCCTGTTTGTGAAAAAATTAATCAAGATTTAGATAAATAAATTTAAATCGAAATGTAATTCAAAATTGTAAAGCATATTTAAATTGAAATTTGAAGTATACCTGCTGGCCTTGAATCATCTTGCAGGTATCGAAAAAACCAGTTGGGTCATTGCTATCAATGCCCAAATAATCTTCATCTAAATTTATATTGTTCAAAACAGATATGCCCGTTGCACTGGGCAAGCCACCAAGTGAGAGAGTTGGAATTTGAAAGGAGGAGGCAATGTTTAGTGTCCCCATAAGGGCCGGAGCAAAAGGCATGCGTGTACCAATGTTCTTTTCACTGTTCCTCTGGTTGGCATTTTAAAAATTATTGGTTGAGTGGGTGTCGGTGCCGTGGTTTGATCAGGACTGACATGTGCTGAAAAGTACAAGAAAAAAATGAAAAATAGGAAAACAATTCATAAAGTCAAAAATTTCGAAATTAAACGTACTATCGAAGAGTTGTACCTTGTTGTCGAGGGGTTGTTTTTCTCGGTGCTACGGGTGGCCTTGTAGGAGTTGTACTCAGTGTCTGTTCAGAAGATATGAATGCATGCAACTATATGGAGTGAGTTGGGGAAGAAGGTTGAGTTTGTGAAATAGGTGTATGTTCCAAAGTCCCTGCAATTCATCAATATTAAATGTTGTCAATTCATTTGGTTAAAATTTAAATTGAAAAATAAATATGCAACTTTGGAATTTGTAAATAATATATGAGAAGGTATTACTTCTCTGGCATTTAACGAGTTCAAACTATTGAGGGTTTGGAGAGGAGTGAGCTTCCATTTCAGATTGGGAGTCCCCCGAAGCCTCAGCGTGTTGTTGGCCTCTTCCTCTCGATAACACCTTTTTTCGGGGAAGGGCTTCAAGATATCTTCTCTGCAAAACATTAAAATTTAAGTTTTAATAACTGTGCACTGTAATGTCGAAAATTGAAATACAATTACAAACTAAATAGTTTATACCTGTTGATCTTCAAACGGAATTGACAACTTCATCAACTCCTCATCAGTGCAAGTAGGAATTTTTTTATCTTTTAAATTTAAAAGTGCCTCATAATAAAGGCCGAGGAGATAGTTTGTTGAATAAATGAAAGGTTTTTCTGAAAGTTTTGAATTTGTTATGTCAGTTCTTATTTTTTTGGATAGATATGTGCACCAATCGAATTTTTGTTTTGAGATAGTGGCAACAATGTATGCAATGGCCCAATTTGGTATATCAGTTTGGCGACCCTGCAAAACAATTCTGGATTGAAAAAATGAAATAAGTGCAGCAAGAAAGTGGTGTGCAATTGATTGTGTATCCACACCACGCCTGGATTTATTGACATGGGCTGCAAATGTGAAACAGTGAAAATTACTATAAATTTATAACAGCAAATTGTATCAGAATAAAAAATATGAATTAAAACGAATTATACTTACAATCAACATGGAAACCAAACGTTGATTCGAGAAATTTCTTGTCTTCTTCCACGAGTGTTGCCTTGGTTGTAACAATTGGTAAATTTTTGAACGGAAGGCCCATAAACCGATGGATGTCATTTGCTTCGATACTGAATTGGAACATTCGGCCATCGTTCAGAGTCACATAAAAAATGCCATCCTCTGAATTGTAGGATGACAGAAGGTAATTCAAAATATCCGGATCTGTTTCGAAATGGGGCATATTAACGAGCCCTGTAAATTCACACGCATCCATCAAATCTTTATATTCTGAAGACATCTTTAAAACAGTATGGATGTGAGGGCATAAGGGATTCCTGTAGTTGATCTTGGAAATCGATTGAATTGGATTCTCTTGATTTTTTTGCTTGAACTTGCAGTTGGGAAGCATGTGAAGTCGACATTATAGTTGTACTTGCATCTTTGACAATGATTGAGACCTGCAAAAATTCAAGAGCGGGAGGGTGAAAATGAGAAAATGACCGGTTGAAGGGTATTTATAGGCTAAATCGGGCGTCAATGGCTTCACCGATTGGCGGTTAGGAGCGTCGATAGAAACGATGGCCGCGTCGGTAGAGCCAGTGACGCACATCAATAGGAGCCAGTGACGCGCGTCAAGAGGACCCGTCAAGAGATGCGGCAGATGATGCGACAATATGAGCCAATGTGACGCGTCGGTGGATCCGAGGACGCCGCGTCACAATGGATCCGCGTGATGCGCGCCAATCGGAGCCGATGCGCGCGTCGGTGGAGCGAGATGCGCGCGATCACATGGAGCCAGGAGCGCATGACGCGTGGCAATCGGTGGAGCCGACGTGGCGGCGTCGGAGTGATTATTGACATCTTGTTGTCGCATGTCAATGATGGAGCCATGAAAAAATAGGCAAAATTTTTGTTTTGGAATACTGTCAAATTCACCTTTCGCTGAAACTGGTTCCGGGGATATTCGCCAGGTATTTTCCACCTACAATTTTATAGAGGTGTCTTAAAATGAACCACGAAATGGATGTTCCTCCTCACTAGGGAAAAGAAAGTCCGTAGATGATTATGTGGGTAGTGTAGTAGAAGTTGAAGCAACAAAGGCAATAGATTCAGTAGGAAATGCAACAGAAATCCCCAGTGATTTAACTTGACCTCAATAAACTTGGAATAAGAAGTGGTTGAAGTTCAATTTTAACGTCCAAGCAGATAGGACCGCAAAAACATTTTTAACATGATGCTCATAGAAACTCCAACTCCTCTTTCTACTTTTAATTTTGATATTTTCTAGGATTGTATGCTTATTTTTAGGGAATGAAAAAGAAATATATTTTTTGTTGTCTCAACACTTTCTTCTCTTGTTTGATCAATTTCCCATACCTATGAAGCGATCTGCTTCTTTGTCAAACAATTCACATGCTTTTCTAACCAAATAAACTTCTAGTTCTTGTTAATAAAGGATGAAAATTTAGACCATATGTATGGAAATGTTTATCAAAATTTCTCATCTAAAATCCCCTCTTTCTCGATGTTGGTGGTCTTTGCAAATTAGCTTTGCAGTAAATTTGAATGATATAAGAAAGATTACTCGTCTTATATATCAAGGGAGGTTACGTATCTACAACAAAGGCCATTGAAAGCATTGACACTTTTTAATAACAATATCCAACAATTTTTTTAAATGATGTTTCTTAAAATTTGGTCATGTAGTGTGTTCTATGACCAAATCAAACAAAAATGCTTATATTAGTTTCTAATTAAAAATCCATACTAATTCAAATTCATCTTGAAAAAAATTAGTTATCCCTAAATTTCACAAATGGTACAATCAAACTAAATAAATTTAGATGGTGTCTAAATCCTTTCTCATTATTGAGGCTCAATTTTCATACTTGATAAGATTGTAGGGATGAGAGGCATGCTTGCTCCTATAGAAAAGACAATCTTAACCGCAAAGTCTTGATCAACACAATCCAATATAACAAACCTCTTATGTTTCAAACCATGGTTTATAATATAGTTTTTATAGAAAATATTAAATTCTTGTTAAATTATTGGAAGTAAAAGTGTCCATGGGCATTAAAAAAGGGTGTACTTGAAGCATATCATATTTGCATATAATGTGATTATAGATTACTTTGAAAAGTAGCCAATCTTCAAATATTATTGTCTCATATATAAAGAGTATATTTTACTTTGTCCTCTCATATATACATCCTAGAGATAAAAATTTTCTATTCCTTTTATATTTGTTTGAGTCTCCATTTCCTACATGATATATCTAGGTTTTTTTCTCCATAAGTGACAATATATCTTGAACTAATTTCCTTGATGTATCTAATTTTTAATTGAGAATTTAAATGAGTGAAAAAATAGAATCGGTACATGATATTGGAGGAACAAGGATGGGATTCCTTGAAGCATCCCATACTTGATATTGTTGTTGATGATGATTGTGGTGGTGTTGTTGTTTTCTTGAACCAAGAGATGTTATTTGTATGAACATCTGGTGTGATGATGATCTACTATAAACCATGCAATAAAAACACCTTCACTGCATCCTCTAGTACAAGTTCTCTATTATCACAAGGTTTATCAAAACACCACCAATTCAATAAACAAGACCCACAACCTGATTTTTGATTGATTTCCTTTTTCAAAAATAATCAATGAAACCCAAGTGCAAGAACAAGCCTACAGGCCTCTAAACTGCACCAAAACCTAATTTGATATTGTTCAAATTAATCACTCAAGAATCAAGATCAGTTAAATTATAAATGTAAGTCCACACAAAAACACCCCTTCTCGATACTTTGAAGTAAAGGAAACACCCCTCCTTATACTATTCATGCATCCTCACTACTTTCCCACTAAACAAGAGGAGACCTAATTATTCGTCCACTTCGTTGAGAGACATTGTCAATTAATTAAAGGAGATGATAATGTCATGTGTTTCTTAACAAATATTTCCCTTGTCATTTGATGGCACGAGGGAGTGTATTGAGTAGTTAGATTCAAAATAAAACCCAATTGTCGACATGCCCCCAAAGTCATGTTTACTCGGCACCGAAATAGGAAATTGTAAACACAATACATATCAAATACAGAACAAAAAAGAGAGAGAGAAATATATAACCCCAAAAAGGGTGGGATGAATTTAATAAACTGCAAAGTGGATTTCAGGTCTCTGTAAAGAATAGAAACACAACATAATAAATTTATTTTGAAAAAAAAAAAACACAAACCACTCTGTACAAATTATCGATCTCCCACTACAAACTTATCATGCACTATATTACAGGGGTGCATCATACCTAGGAAAACAAAGTTGCATGCAGAATACCAGTTGTGAACACAATGGCTCTCCCAAACTCGCCTAATACACAAGCACAGAAAACACGCCCTGAATGCATAGACAACGCGCCTTAAACACAGTCGCGGCAAGGAAAATAGAGAGTTGCACATAAAAACAATAAACAACAAACATTGTCTCTTCCACAAAATATAGTATATACTTACCTTTTGCTCTACCTCCACGCAAACACACAACCGTGCAAAGAAGAAACTATATGGATGTCAAGATGATGGCCATGCTTGTTGCACGCCTCTGTGCCATGTCCTTCTCAGTCCCACAAATAGTCCATTCATGTTCATCTCTCCATTACAAATCAAGAAAAATATTTTGGGTAAGAGGTTGAAAAACGAAAAGGGTTCGAATCCCGACTTTATAACCTTAAAAGGTACAAGCTTCTGCATCTTCGTAGTTCTCTGCTTAGATGGTTTTGCTCCAAATATAGCTTACATGAAGATAATGACAATTGAATGGTTTCACAGATCATTTCAAACCTGGTCAGACATTGTTTAGGTATGGGCTATATTTGTGTAACAGGTTGACAGACTGATTGACAGCCATCTTGCTTCATTTAACATTGTGAGTGGCCCAAGTTCCAACGCCTGTGCTAGATGTTATGCCTACGGCCAATACATTCCACATTCATTGCAACAAGTCGTGCATCATTAAAAAAACAAAAATTTTAATAGTTTTTCATGGACGATCTAGATGAAACTAATGGTCACCCCTGCCTTAAATGAATCCCAAGCCGTTGATGGGGAAAGCCAGGTGAAGGAGGCCCGCAATATAATGCCTTCGGCATAATAAAATGAGTTGTACATACATGATTATTTATTCAATAAATAAGAAGTTGATTCTAGTCCAAGGGTTCTTAAGCTATAAATAAGTTGGTTTTGGCCCGAAGGCTTACCTACAAGTGGATTCTCAAAAATTAATTGTAAATGAATAATTAATGAAAATGCCCTCGATATCCTTTTTTCTCATTAATACATGCTTAACAAAATTTAGCATTTGAGGAGGTAAACAACATTTAAAAGGGAGAACTTTGGCATGTCAACTTTCAAGGAGGAAATTAACATTTATATCTAAATTCCAAATTTTAATTTTAGTTATAATTTGTGTCTTACACTTGTAAAGACAAAATCATTGTAGATATTAAACCCAAGAAATCATATAACTATAGTCTATCCCACATAACTACCCTGGTTAGGAAATTGAGATTCCTTGATTATAAATCCTTGTGTTGGAAATTAGGATCTCTCCACTTGGGCTACGTAACTTGATGGGCAAGACTTTCGATGTTTCTCAATCACAAGGATCACCATCATAATAAATGCATTACAACATTTTATATTAATATAATATTTTTTATATTATATAATTAGGTAACACGAGGTTATTATATAATTTTATTATTTTAATTAATTTTTTAAATAGAAATTACAGATATGCGGGGGCTATCAAGCTTTAAAATTAAAGATGGATTCAAATGTATTTGTAGATTTTATAAAAAATTGATCGCAATTATTAGTTTTGTATGGGTTAGGTGTATAGAATGTTTTTTTGGTTTAGTGTTAAAGATTGGGGTATTCATTCTACCAAATTTACCTACGACGTGATATTTGGTTCATCTTTTTCGATATCTCATGAGATTTATATTTTGGTTTATGATTAGGCACACCTTTTACACCAAGATCCTCATCAAACTACAACCTACTTAATTTTTTTAAAATTTTTTTACAATACATATAAAAACAAAATATGTGAAATAAAGTTGTGTTTCCCTATAGTTTACTAAGGTAAATGTACACCTATACATTGAAAATTTAATACAATTTCCACCTTCGAATAGATCAATGATGACATAGATTCAAAAGTTCAACAAATAGTAAAGAAGAGGAGCTAATGCAAATTAAATTATATATTTGTAAAAAAATCAAATTAACACGTCAACTCCATTTATTCTCTTTAAATTCTAAAATGAAGGTATTAATTCTTTAAAATTGAAAGATCCATCTAAATTAATTAATTGGTTCATGACATCTTTTAATTTAATATAATAATCAATTTAATCTTACATTGATAATAATTATGAGATAAAAGTAATATACAAAACATGATATTTACTAATCATTTTAATATTGAAATTAATAATCCAAAAATGAAAAAGCTAATTTGATGGATTATATTCATGAATCAACTTACCTTACTAGCAATCATACGCGAGCCATCCGATGTGAACGCCTAAAGGGAATGGGTGGAGTAAACAATAGTGGAGGGCAAAGATGAAAGGAACTAATATGGTGACGGGCATGCCGACATAACATCTTTGTCTCCGCAATTCACGACCGTGCCATCACAACCAAACTAATAAATCTCAAAAGGGTATAAATCACAAGATAAATAACACAAATTGTAATATTCAAACCCATCTACCAAATATGCATTGTCTCTCCCATGTGTTGTGCATGGGATAATGCTCGCATCGAACATTGTACTTTCACCGAGCTCAACCCGATCCTTCCAATTCACTTAGTATTGGATTTGCATTTGGATTCAAGATCAAAGGCATCAATATTTGTGTGGATTCAAGCTTACTGACATCTGGCAGCATCTTGCACCATTGACAAGATCACCAAACTTTGCATCTTCCCTTGGCTCACAATTTTTTTAATGTGGCAATCATCAGCATTAGTCGACTCTCTAACCAGCTACATTATGCAAGCTACATGTGTCCCCATGCATCGACATACGTCATGGCACAATTTTTAGTGTTATCCTTTGTGGCTCATTATTCATGTGTGTTTGGTCATAACAAACAAGAGTTTCACATTTATTCCCCCAACATTTTCCCCACCTTGCACTTCTCCTCCCTCAAATCCTTAATTTATTGCCCATCTTCCTCCTAATATCTCCCTTTGTCAAGTTTAACTTGTTCATAACATCCCCTTTTGCATCCCCATTGTATTGTTCGCGTGTGATAGCTAGTTATTAATTATTTTATCTTTCATCTGAAAAATTCCAATGACCGCAATGGAAAACTCTGGATGTGTATTAAGTTAAAATTGAATTATGGATTTTACTATAGATATATTTAGCTTGTTGACATGTTTCCATCATGTAAATAATGAGAAAATTGTCTCGACAAGGAAAATAGAGGCATTCTCCATAAGTAGATATCTCAAAAAAGAAGAATGGAGAAATTGGAATAGAGTATAAACCATTGAGTGAGTTCATTAAAGTGATTAAGGTAAATGAGAAGAAATTTTGTATACGAAAAGCATATTACCTAGATCAAGCCCATCTGTATTTAGGTGCATCGAGAGGAGCAAGTATGGTAAATTGTTTTATAACCATATTCCCATGATACATGAACCCGATATTATTTCATCCAACAATTTACTAATTTGTAACAATTTATTATTCTTGTAAAAAAAGTCATTTCTACACTTTTTTATATATTCTAGAATATATTGCTCTACAATTAAATCTGATTTTATTATTTTATTTTATTACATTTTAATTACAATGTGTAAAATTAATTATAATCAATTACTGGTGTAAACCCACTTTCATATCTACAATAGTGTTGCTTAAACAAGTGAGTGATGTTCAAAATAGATCCATACTCAATTCTCAAATCCAACCCATTTTAGATGTTCAAAATAGATGTATTCATTAACTTTGGATATTTATTTCCCCCTCTATATATAATGAAATTGTGTTTATATTACCAAAAAAAAAAGAAAAATAGTATAAGCTCACCATATTCAAAATGGGAAGATTATTTTGGAGACAACTCTTATTTTATTAAGCCAAATAAGCCAAAATAGTAGTAGAACATAGTAGCCATGGAAAATAAGTACTCGACCTTATTCCACTGAGGAAAGTAGAATAGAGTGGCCATGGAAAATAACATAAATGCAGCAATAAGGTAACCTTATAAATAAAACCCCTTTACACATATCTATAATATTGTAGAGTTGTTTATTCCCAACAGGAAATCTTGAGAGCTACTCTCATAATAATAAGAACTACTATTAGTAGACTTGGCGTAAGCATCGGGTCAAGATCATGACGCCATTAACCATAAAATTATTACTAGTTTGAATGAGGTCGAGTGTAGTGAAAAAGGATTCACCTTGAATTCCGACCATCAACTTCATCATTGAGTAAAGAAAATCTTTTCAATCAATGAACCATACAAAATTCTTGATAAATGTTCATTCCCTAAACCAAAAGTGAAAGATGAAGTTTCTAATTTATCAAATGTTATAAAATGAAGACTAAAGTTGTTTTTGATTCTCAAGATCACCCTAAGGTGCAAGAGAAGAGCATACATAAACTTTATCCCAACTATATAGAAATAGAAAAATTCAAATCAAAGGACTATTGAAAAATGCTTTGTAAAGGTTCATTCCTTAAACCAAAAGTGAAAGATGAAGTTTCCAATTTACCAAATGTTATAAAATGAAGACTAAAGTTACTTTTGATTCTCAAGATCACCCTAAGGTGCAAGTGAAAATAATACATAAACTTTATCCCAACTATATAGAAATGGAAAACTTCAAATCAAAGGACCATTGAAAATGCTTTGTAAAAGGTTCATTCCCTTAAGCAAAATGGATAATCAAATTTTCAAGTTTAATCCCAAAGTTAAAAAGATATAGATCAAAGTTGTTTTTGATTCTCAAGATCACCAAAAGGTGCAAGAGAAGAGCATACACATGTTTTTTTCTAAATCGAGGAAGCATGGAAATACAACATTCATCAAAACATTAAACATGTTAGAAAATGGCCAGTTTTAAACTAACAGAAAAACTTGAAATTTTGTACGTATAAATCCTAAATTTATGTTTTCATTTCATATTTAACTTCAATACCTTTCCAACGTAAAAAAATGGAGTCATTTCAAGTTCGGGAGCAAAAGTTATGGCCTTCGGAAGATGGGTTACGCATATGCTCTTATGCTCACGGGTATGCACTTGACATGCACTCAAAAAATGTAAAAAAACGTCTCTTAATCTGCAAAATGGGAAAAATTTCCGACCAAGATTCAATTTTGACAACAACCCATCACATCAATATATGAATAGAAAACTCAACGCTATCAAACATTAACATACATGCTCAAGAATTTAAAATTTTCAAGAAATTGACAAAACTAGCATGTAGAATGATGAAAAAGTAAGCTCTAAAAATGAAAACATGATGAAATCTTGAAATTTTTCCATCAATTCCAATTTTTAAAGCACTTCACGTCCTTTATACCTACAAGGAAGACTTAACATGCGAAACTCAATAAAACAAGTTAAGAAAAACAAGTTAGATCAACATGTGTAAAAGAGGGTTAGTAACCAAAAATGAAACTTAACTACAAAAACTTGAAATTAAGTGCAAAGGACAATGGAGTAAGTCCCACCGGGTGTGCCAAATGTGTGCAAGTGTTGTTTTTAAACTAATGCTAATGTAAACAAAGACTAACACCTAAATACTCTTAATTAACAAGAATTAAAAAAATATTATAAACACCATCATGATAAGAATTAATCAAGGGTTAGATGCTAACAATTATCAATACAAAACTATGAAATCAACTATGTTAAGCACCTAAATATCCTCTATTCTCTAACAACATATAAGTGAAGTAACCTAGGTATGTACCATGGCTATCAAAAATAGTTGTCCTTAATGTTCTAAGAACCTAGGAATGGGGGCCAATCAAAGTTAGGCTACAAGACCCTTTTGACACCTCCCATATGACCCAAGCACTTTAAGAAAGAGGCTTAACTCTTCAAGATGATGAAATCTCAAGAAAACAAGGTGCAAGCTCTTAGTCTCTTTGCTATATGCTTTACATTTGCTCTCTAAGAAGTTTAGGTGTAAGTAAAAGGTAGGTGGAGGGCTCTTTATATAGCCCAAAGGATAAAGGATTCAACACATTCTCATAAATGTGGGATAAAGGTAAAACATGATTAGGAATGGATAAGGTTGTTTTATTAAAGGTAACCTTACTTTAGAAGAGTTTAATTTATGCTTAGCAAGTCATGGGAGTTGGGGTGTTTTAATTAATCAAAGGTGATTAACAAATAGGTAGATGTAAGCTTATAGAAGATAAATAGAGGAATATTAGTATGATTTAGGCTATTATAAGGGGATTAAATCAATTATATATTGATGTATTTGTTAAATGGAAGGAAAGCTAATTAATTAATAATAATTAATTAGTCTAGGTAGAAAAGGGTGATTTATTAATGGAAGGTCGTTAATTAGGTACTTGTTGGATATGATACTTAATTAATTATCTAAGTGTAATTAATTAATGATGATATGAGGGAAAATGAGTGCTTTTGACGATATGTCATCGATTTGCGAGAAAGGGATAATTAGTGCAATTTAAGTATTTAAATTGCTTGGGCGTAATTATAGGTGTCTACATTTGCCCCTCTTTGGGGTGGCATAAGTGATGCCACTTCAAAGATAGTAGACAGAAGAGATTTTGAAGGGATAGAAGAAAAATTAGTAGGAGGGAGAGATGCCCCCTCGAGTGTCGATGGGGTGATGGAAGAAGCCGATCGATGATCAAAAAGGTGAGATATAGGCGAAGAAGGGGACGAGGCAGATGCCTCATGAGAGGAGAATTAGGGGTGAAAGGGAAGTGGTGTAGAAGAAATATGGACGAGGGGGAGAAGAGCTTAGCCTCTAGCCACGTATTTGTTTGAAATAATTTGGATGTTATCATATTGCCATAGGAACTATGTCATTGGTCCTTATGTAAAATATAAGCATACGACAAAGGTAGAATGACATGAAAAGCCATAATACGAACAATTGTCCATTGCTGAAAATACCAACTCCACGTAACATACAAAAATGTAATGCAATACGAGAAGGAAACAAGCTCATCTAACAGGGAAAACAAGTACAAACGCACATATCCAACCCAATAATGGTCAAGACAATTGTACAAATGTTTTCATTATCGGTCTTTGGAGAGATCCACAAGTTCATGATTGACAACAAGGGTTAAAACATGATGCCCCAAGCAAGGATACATGCAAGGGGAAATTAAAATGGACATGGGGTCAATGAAAAGTGTTTGTGTGCAACGAAACAACACCAAAACCAAAAGTGACCCAGAGTACAGAATAAAGCGAGCAACTAGCTTTTGTTGATGGAGGTAGATCAAGATGATCTACAAGTCATACACATGAACAAGTGAGAACCAAAGAATGACATTTTGTAGGATGATTTTCAATTTTTAGAAGTTTTCTTAAACATATTTGAATGTTTGTTGATGATTTTTTTCTCTAACATATTTGAATGTTTTGGTTGATTTTAAAAGTTTTATGAAACTATGTACAGAAGATGAGAAAGTGTGGATGCCCCCAGCGATAGATGGGATGTACAAGGGCATAAGGCCACGTGCGTACCATAAAGGTGAAGATGCAAAAATGTCCCAACGATAAGGTGGGATTATTCAAAGGTAAACTCTTCACGAGTAGAAGCGGAACCTAAGGCCACTATGGATAGGTTCAACATGATGATGAACATAAAACAATGAAATCTTTGGGAAGAAGCAAGGATGCCCCTAGCGTAAGTTGGCCTAAGAGCACATGATAGAAAGGAAGGAGAAGATTGTTTTTGTGAAAGGGGACAAAGGTGTCCGAAAACATGGCAAAAATTAATCTTATACACATGGATGTTCTGAACAAAGTAGAAGAATGATGTGAATGATATGAATGTAGCTTAGAAGCCTCGCAAGGAAGATTTGATTAGCCAAAGGCACAAATCGTGAGACAAGATATGGACTAGAGTAAGAGTCTGAACAAGGTCCAAAAAAGACACTTGGTAACATACTAATCATGTTTACTCATAGAGATCCGGTGTGTGCACGTGGAATTTATTACCTCTTGAAGGGAAGATTTAAAAGACAACAAGATGACGACACCCTAGCCAATGTGTAGGAATGATTTATTATGAAAGGTAATTTTGTGAATGGATGGTGAAAGGATAGCCGTACATTGCTCCGCTGCCAGCCAAGTGTCCATAGCCCCGATGGAGATGTATTTGATTCTAATCACAACATTTCTCTACTGCCAGTCAGGCATCCATAGCCCCGATAGAGATTATATATTAAGTTGTTTTTGCTTTGTAGCTTTTAGCTTTGAGTTTTGATTGATTTTAATTCTTTTTCTTTAAAACTTATTTCAGCTCTCTTGTTTAACAAGGGGTTAAGAACTACTGATGGCTTGATGGAAGGATGTGGAAGTGATTGTGATGACGACAATGGCTAGTGTCAAAAAATATGTCCAAAATTTCTTCGCAACAAGCTTATTAGATGTTTGAATGTGATAGGATCTCCATGAGGTCATTTGTTCTTTAATTTACTAAGGTGATAAAAGACCAGGGGAAAACAGATACCATAGAGATAAATGTCACAAAAATGCGTGCGAATAAGCTAACCAAAATATCACCGAAGGTATGAAAATGGTAGGAAGACTTGTAGAAGAATAGAAAGGAAGGGAAGAAAGAAATATCCATGTGTACGCAACACCTGATTACAATGTTTGATCTTTGTACCTTTGATTTTTGTTGTTTTTTTTTTCTCATGTTTTTTTGTATTTTTGTATTTTTGCATTGTTTTTTATTTTTAGATTTTTGATATATATATATATATGAACCGTTACTAACAAAGTCACTCGTGCATGGATAGATCCAACAACAATGTTTGCAACTTCCTTGATAAGGGAGACTAAGCGTGTTTGTTTATCAAGAGTCATGTTTTCCCCAATCTCGATGATCGTGGTGAGTTCACACTCAACAAAGGACTGTGATTTATCCTGAAACATGGATTTTGTATGTGAGAGCTTGAGTTCCCTATCCGTAGGTTTCTGCACTTTGCGCCATACTTGATGGTTATGTTGATGTGCGTTCTTGAATCGCGCTTGATTTACAACTTTGAGATTGTTCTAGTTGTTGGGGGATTTTGAGCTCTTGGAAGTTTTGACCTGAGCTTGATAATGAACCTGTTTGGGTTTCTTATAAGCTGACGCTTGAATTTTCTGACCTCGAGAAGGAGAATAATGCAAACATTTATGATTGATGATAGGAATGATAGAAATGGTAGTGGGCTTGCCACAACCATTGATAGAAGAAATATGTGATAGATGAAAATGATACGGTCCAAGAATTGAAGAGGATGGGCTACCAGGAGGTGAGCCACGGATAGAAGGTGAAAGGCTACTAGGATGTGGCCCAAGAATAGAAGAAGAAGGGATACTAGGATGTGACCCATAAATAGAAGACGAAGGGATACTAGGATGTGGCCCAAGAATAGAAGAAGAAGGGCTACTAGGACGTGACCCATAGATGTAAGATGATGGACTACCAGGATGTGGCCCAAGAATAGAAGATGATGGACTACCCGGGGTGATCCATACATAGAAGATAAGGGGCTAGTTGGACGTGCCCCAATAATCAAAGATAGTGGGCTACTCGAAAATGTCCCACAAATAGAAGAGGGAGGGCTACTAGAAGGTGACCCACACCTAGATGAAGATGAAGGGCTACTTGGTGCTAACCCCACAAGATATTGTGATTGAGGAATTATGATAGACGAAGAGTTATTGGGTGATGAGAAGATAGGCCATGGATCTATGCAAGACTAAGGAGTTTCATCACATAATGAAGAATGTGAAGATGGAAGAATAAGAGGAGGATCAAGCTGCATGATCTGAGGCTCTTCCTCCATTTCTTGATCAAAGGAATCAACCTTTTCCTCACAATATGCAGACGTATCAAAGTCTAAAGAGAATCCTTTTTGTAATCTACTAAAGGAATATCTTCATATGCCCCTATAAATGCCCTGATTGTTTCTTCATTCTGAAAGAGATCAATCGGTATGAGTTGTTGATCGATCCCTAGGGTTTATTGGAAGAAATAGGTTCACTTGGTGTGGAAGACTTAGAAGATGTTTGATGATTATCGATAAGAAGAAGAAGATGTGGGGGATGAAGAATATGTGTAGCTAGATGTCTCAAGAGTAGAAGAAGGTGGTGTGGACCTACCTATACAATGGTATGTCATATGTAAAATAGTAGGATTAAGTCCAAAGTTTGTAGATTGTGACACATGGGTCGATTGCATGTTTGTCTCAAGGACTTTGAGTCACACGAATCTTCACAGAAGGAAGATTCCATGGGGGTGATTGATGAAGAAGGTCCTGCAAAGAAGGGGAGGACTGTGATTCAAGCATCGCATTAGATGAATGATGACAAGGGTCCTGCAAAGAAAGAGAGGACTATGATTCAAGAATTGTATTATACTTCTGATTGGAGGGATTTGGAGTCGCGTGTATCTTCAAAGGAAGAAGACGTCGTTGGGGCGACTGATAAAAGGGGTCCTGCGAAGAAAGGGAGGACCATGACTTAGGAGTCACATTAGATGACTTAGGAGTCGAATTAGATGAATCCGAATAGTATTTTGGATCTGAATCCTTAGAAGAGTCAAAGGAAATATTTGGATTGGAATCCTCAGAAGAAGAGGAAATGTTTGGATTAGAATTAGAAGAAGAGTGGGGGGAACTCAATAATAATTTGGATCAGACGTGTCCAAATCATACCACCGACTATGAGATGAAGGTGGGGAACGAGTTACCCGAATGGGTTCTCTAGCGCGAAGAACCAATCGAGGTTTGGTCATGATGGGCGTCCTTTGATGTGAATGCCAAAATTTGGATTCCTTATTATCGTAAGCGTGAGGAACCACGTGATAATCAGTCATCTCTTGTGTCATTTAAGCACAAATGTCTAGACCTAGATAGTGCGATCAAACTTCTTCAAAGTGAAGAAGGCTCCATGCCGATTTGGGCAACACAATGGCAGCCAACTAGACATTCATTATGTATGGAGATGCGTGTGTGATTTTCTGAAGGGGGGCTAAGGAAAATAAACATCGTGATGACGCAATCTTGATGAGATCAAAAGGGATTGTCCTAGAAAACAAGTTTTCAATGAATAATCATAAAGAACAATCACGAAAGTGTGAAACACAAAGCCAATCAACAAGGAACTACTCCCTATGTAAAATGATCAACACAATGGCAATATTTACGCTAAGCTCAAAATGAACAAGGCATAAATATTAACAAAGGGTAGATGTGACTCTCAATCAAAGGATACCATGACAAGTTTAACAACCAACAAGGCCAAAATGTTAAAGGGTGAGGATTACAAACGTAAGTCAGTGTAACCACACCAATTGGACATGTTAATCAAGCTTTACGAAGAAGTGAGATATTAGTGTCAAATTGGTATACAAAAATGATCAACATAATGGCAATATTTACGCTAAGCTCAAAATGAACAAGGCATAAATATTAACAAAGGGTAGATGTGACTCTCAATCAAAGGATACCATGACAAGTTTAACAACCAACAAGGCCAAAATGTTAAAGGGTGAGGATTACAAACGTAAGCCATGTAACCACACCAATTGGACATGTTAATCAAGCTTTACGAAGAAGTGAGATATTAGTGTCAAAGTGGTATCGAAACGATGCAAACAAAGTAAGCGACACTCTTCAAGATTTTGGACAATGTTTGAAGCCAAACCAAGTCAAGGTATACTTGAGGATGTGTTAAAATGTGCACAGCGTAACGCCACAATGTAGATACTTAGATCACATTTATGAAAAACATGACATAAGTATCTTAATTGTGTTGAGACAATGCACACAAGGTAACACGTCAAAGGGAGATCAAATGATGAATTAATTTGAACTATGATGATGATCTTGACGTGGGTATCAAGATCACAAAGGCTACCAATGATATAAATATGCCTCCGCACACTTTAGACATTTAACTTACCTAGCCACAAACATGGATGGGCGTAAATGGACAAAAAAGTGGCAGAGACAATCGATTGGTAACACAAAGGTAGTCACTCTCCTTCTAATCAACAAAGTGTCAAAAGAATGTGAAGGAAACAAATCAAAAGAATGAAAAAAATGCTAGCTTCACTTTGGCAGAGTTTTGCCTCGCCCTAAGGCAAGTAAAAACTAGGTGAAAGTAACGCGTCACATGTTTCTCAATGAAAATGTGGTTCACAACTCAACACTGTTTTAGAATGGTCAAAGTGGTCTCCTGGCCAAAGTATATTCTCCTAGGTGGTTCTCTCGCCCTAGGTGTTACAAAGTTACCACGAGCGAGCGCGATTTACCCAAAAAGTCACACTAACTAGTTTGGGAGTATCTCGGCTTTACTTTACCCCCTTAAGAACAGTAGAGTAACTAGTGCATCTACGTGTACTATCACCGGGTCGCCACAACTGACAACCTATAACACTATCTCACAAAGGAATCACTAGTCAAGTAGGTAGTGCGGGGCACTTCTCGTTTCATCCACAAGGTTCCCTCTTGCGTGGACTACTTTGGGGTTCCTGGAACCACCCCCATTGTTCTAGCTTAAGGCATTATGCCAAAGGGGTTATGTTCCATTGAGAGGAGAGGGATATACCCTTTTCCAAACTTGCAATACAGTGTTTTGAATATGTTGTTCTTTTTATCTTGTTTAATTAGGTGTGGTTTAGTTGAACACCTTTTAGAAACCCGTATAACAACCGTATTAGTAGTTTTGACTTCGCTTTGATTCCTTCTTTCTTTGACAA
Organism: Taxus wallichiana var. yunnanensis; assembly: GCA_018340775.1. Classification (NCBI taxonomy): domain Eukaryota; kingdom Viridiplantae; phylum Streptophyta; class Pinopsida; order Cupressales; family Taxaceae; genus Taxus; species Taxus wallichiana. The sequence goes on along the minus strand of CM031239.1, from coordinate 949,420,066 downwards.
GTGTTTTTAGGTCCTGCACTCAAGCGTTAGTGTTCTCCAAGAAAATCACATTATTTAAAAGAGGATTAAGAGTTGCTTTTGATTCTCAAGATCATCCAAGGATGTAAGAGAAGAGCATACACAACAAATAATCCAACCAAAAGTAAAGAAAATCTTTTCAATCAATGAACCATACAAAATTCTTGATAAATGTTCATTCCCTAAACCAAAAGTGAAAGATGAAGTTTCCAATTTGTCAAATGTTATAAAATCAAGACTAAATTTGTTTTTGATTCTCAAGATCACCCTAAGGTGCAAGAGAAGAGCATACATAAACTTTATCCCAACTATATAGAAATAGAAAAATTCAAATCAAAGGACTATTGAAAAATGCTTTGTAAAAGGTTCATTCCCTTAAACCAAAAGTGAAAGATGAAGTTTCCAATTTACCAAATGTTATAAAATGAAGACTAAAGTTATTTTTGATTCTCAAGATCTCCCTAAGGTTCAAGTGAAAATAATACATAAACTTTATCCCAACTATATAGAAATGGAAACATTCAAATCAAAGGACCATTGAAAAATGCTTTATAAAAGGTTCATTCCCTTAAGCAAAATGAATAATCAAATTTCCAAGTTTAATCCCAAAGTTAAAAATATATAGATCAAAGTTGTTTTTGATTCTCAATATCACCAAAAGGTGCAAGAGAAGAGCATACACATGCTTTGTTCTAAATCGAGGAAGCATGAAAATATAACATTCATCAAAACATTAGACATGTTAGAAAATGATCAGTTTTAAACTAACAGAAAAACTTACAATTTTGTAAGTATAAATCCCAAATTTATGTTTTTATTTCATAGTTGACTTCAATACCTTTCCAACGTAAAAAAATGGAGTCATTTCAAGTTCGGGAGCAAAAGTTATGGCCTTCGGAAGATGGGTTACGCATATGCTCTTATGCTCACGGGTATGCACTTGACATGCACTCAAAAAATGTAAAAAAACGTCTCTTAATCTACAAAATGGGAAAAAAATTCCAACCAAGATTCAATTTTGACAACAACCCATCACATCAATATATGAATAGAAGACTCAACGCTATCAAACATTAACATACATGCTCAAGAATTTAAAATTTTCAAGAAATTGACAAAACTAGCATGTAGAATGATGAAAAAGTAAGCTCTAAAAATGAAAACATGATGAAATCTTGAAATTTTCCCATCAATTCCAATTTTGACAGCACTTCACCTCCTTTATACCTACAAGGAAGACTCAACACATGCAAACTCAATAAAACAAGTTAAGAAAAACAAGTTAAATCAACATGTGTAAAAGAGGGTTAGTAACCAAAAATGAAACATAACTACAAAAACTTGAAATTAAGTGCAAAGGACAATGGAGTAAGTCCTGTGTGCCAAATGTGTGCAAGTGTTTTTTTAAACTAATGCTAATGTAAACAAAGACTAACACCTAAATACTCTTAATTAACAAGAATTAAAAATATTATAAACACCATCATTATAAGAATTAATCAAGGGTTGAATCTAACAATTATCAATACAAAACTATGAAATCAACTATGTTAAGCACCTAAATATCCTCTATTCTCTAACAACATATAAATGAAGTAACCTAGGTATGTACCATGGCTATCAAAAATAGTTGTCCTTAATGTTCTAAGAACCTAGGAATGGGGGCCAATCAAAGTTAGGCTTACAAGACCCTTTTTTGACACTTCCCATATGACCCAAGCACTTTAAGAAAGAGGCTTAACTCTTCAAGATGATGAACTCTCAAGAAAACAAGGTGCAAGCTCTTAGTCTCTTTGCTATATGCTTTGCATTTGCTCTCTAAGGAGTTTAGGTGTAAGTAAAAGGTAGGTGGAGGGCTCTTTATATAGCCTTTGCCTGAAAGGATAAAGGATTCAACACATTCTCATGAATGTGGGATAAAGATAAAACATCATTAGGAATGGATAAGGTTGTTTTATTAAAGGTAACCTTACTTTAGAAGGGTTTAATTTATGCTTATCAAGTCATGGGAGTTGGGGGTGTTTTAATTAATCAAAGGTAATTAACTAATAGGTAGATGTAAGCTACATATTATGTTCATCAACAATGGAAAACAATAGAAGTCATGTGGAAGAAACATGTAGAAATGTATTTAGGACCTAATATTGGCCATTCCTCGATGGAGATAGTAGAAGAAGACATCTTATGTTAAGGGATTACTCTTCAACAATGGGATCTAGATATCAAATTCCATGGGAAGGATGGAGGCTAAGAAGGATGGAGGCTAACAAGTTCATATATTAATAAAAAAGTAACAGGACTTCATGATCAAGATTACATCCATAATGGAAAAACATTAGTGAATCCTTTATTTAGTGGTCGGCAGGATTTGATTGTTGGAAAAGAGTTTATTAGTTTTAATCATGTTTGAATGGTTAATAATAATTTTAAAGTGGATGATCACAAGTTGAAAGTTGAAGATATAGAGAGGATAGATCGACAAAATTGGGCTTCAGCACAACGCATTGCTTCAAGGCATGTTCAAAATTGTTTGAAAGAGATGAGAAGTACAATAAGTGGTAGGATAGAGAGGACATTAGGTACAAAGATTTATTTATCAATTGTTGTTGATTACATTGACATTTTTTTGTCTAATACTTTGAATCTTTGGGAAAGAGTGCGGAATGCATCAAGAGTTCATCATTTCTTTATATTATGGCTATGTTGGGTATGAAACCAGTCCCAAATAGATGTTAGCATTAATTTTATCAGCAAAGAGGCATATCTTGATGTGCAAATTTCTTGTCATTTTGTAGTTTTATTGATGAAATTGTTTCAGGATCACTACCCACACTTGTCATGTGTATTGCACCTAACTAGTTCAGATGTATGTGAAAACTTCTTTAGAAAATTTGGTGGCATGGTTGGAGTAGAAAGGTCCTACGATTTCACTGATTTACTTCACATTGTTGGAACTCTTAATAGGGTTGTTGAAGAAGAAGCAAGTCCTCAAGGACTTCATTTTAATAAATCTCATAAGAAGCAAGAAAACATATGGAGTAAATTGCATCAAAACATGAAGTATAACCCTATTGTGTTGTCACAATATGATACAATATCTACTGATGATAAAATTATAGAATCTCTAAAAAGGAATGAATGATGCACAAGGCATTTTATCAAGTCTTGGCATGAAACTCGTTAAAAACACTCAATCTTCTCGAGTGGCTTAAACCATGGAAAGAGGATCAAAATTATCCAAATTTTCAATATGTGGATGAAGCACTTCATGACTCTCTTTAGAGCATTCTATCTCTATATTCCAACCTTCATCATTGATGGTAGTTGATGGAAGTGAATTTCAAACAATGGAAAGTGAGTGGAGGCATGAGTTGGATGAAATATTAGATTCCATTGAGGATAATGAAAGTGTATCCATTCAACCAGTTGTTGATCTCGATGGTAAGGATATGTATAAATCATGTTTGGTTAGTCAATTAAATGGAAATCCAACATTATCTAAGGATAGGCTGACCAAAGTGAGAAATGGGGTGTAGTTTAGACGAGATGAGAGAGCACCAAGAAAGGGTGTTTCAGTTAGCTTTGGCATTGGGTCAGATTGTGGGGTTTTGTTTGACATTGATTCTATACCCATAGTTGAACGTACTACAAGAAAAGGGGTTTCTCAAAGTACAAATCATGGTGTTTCATGCGAACATGGTACATTGGAAGGGTTCAAAGAATACGGAAAAATATGGTAATAAAGTGTTTGATTACCATAATGACATTGATCTTTTGGATAGACAAGAAGGAATTGAACTTCAACTTTGTTGGTACAATAAAATAAAGGGGAAACACATATACAAGTATGATTCTACAGACCATCTTTTTTTGTACAACTTGAATCTATCATCGCGGCTGCCAACTTATCATATGATTCTAGGAGTAATACATACAAATTGGAAGATAGTGATTACATTATTTTTGAAGATTTTATAAAAAACTTAAACAAGGTGTAGTTTTAAAATCATTTTGTCTTCCTTCTTTGAATGTATTTTTATTATAGATGATTTACAAATCTTTGTTAATTTTCATTTTTATGATTTATCGATTCATTTGTAACCCTATACCATTATTTTTATATTTTTTGGTATGTGCTTTGCAGTGAAAGGTTCAGATATTAATGAAAATGGTGCTTGATGATACCATCTAGAAAATGATGCAATTTTAGATTTTACAGGTTAGTGCAAACATCCTCCCTCTCCTTGAACTACAGAAATATCTGAAACTCGTAATATAGTTATTTGATATGTGATTTTATCTAAAAGTAAGAAATCACTAGGTATTCCAATAATCACTTCTATCTTTGTATATTTTCCATTGCTTTGAAGAATAAAAATAGGTGTTTTCTGTGGCTGGAAGGCATGATTAAGATAGTACACTTTTGTGGGAAACATCTATGCAATGTTGTAGCTATTAAGAAACGTAGACTGTAAGAAGTAAGCTCGGTGCACTTTTGTAATCTATCAAGTTTTTGGGTTTCATATTGGAAAGGAAGTGGAATTTGTTATATACAGTCTTACCTCAGCTTGTTGTACTATATTGTTATTTTCATCTTGAAGGTGACTTGATCATGTTATAGACGGCCTTATTCATCGTGGTTTTGTATGAGTCTTTGAACATGGAAAAGAGATGGAATAAGTCTCCTAAACTTTGTGTTTTCATATTTCTACTGCAACATGATGTATTGTTGAATATTGTGTTTCAATGTTATTCTTTTTGAGATCTTGTGTAATTTCAGATGTTTCCAAAAGACATGATGATTGTTGCATTAGACTCAGTTGGATGTAGTCATTATGCACTTCTATCAAATTACCTGAATTATATATGAAAAGAACATTGCTTTGAAGTATCTCTTCTTGAGTTGACCAAATGTGTGACATCCAAAGAATGTTTGAATAATTCATACTTGTTCTAAACTTGATTTGAGAGGAGAATGCAACCAGTTGTATCAAACCCCTATAATAACTCAGTTACATTTGATAAGTAGTTACATGATCTTGTTATGCTTCCTAAATTGACTGTTGTCTCCATGGATAGTAAGCCTCAGTTCTATTTGGGTGAATTGTGTTAACAAAGAAGCATCATTTTTCCACGTATTCATGTGTGAACATACTTTGAATACTTTGATGTGTTAAGTTTGTGATAACCTGTTTCAAATAAGGTTTTTATAACTCAACCTTGAAAGTAAAATGCTATTAGATAAAACAATTTAGTGGGAAATTGTAACATCTTCTCTATATAGCATTGTTGTCTTTATACTAAGCTCCTTAGATCCCCCTATATATGCAGTTATGTACCTATATATAGTTGTGTATGCATGATAGTACCTATGTATGCAACCGTGTAAATGTATATGTAGTTGTGTAGTGATCCCCTACCTGTATAAAGATACAGCTTGTGTATGTAGCGATAGTACCTGTGTATGCAGTTGTGTACTGTATATGCAGTGATAGTACCTATATATGCAGTTGTGTAGTGATCCCCCTACCTGTATAGTACAGTTGTGTAGTAATTGTATGGCATATGAAGCAATTATAAACCTCATGTTTTACTTATATAGTACAACTGTGTAGTAGGCCTTTCATCTGTTTCCTCAAGGGCACAAGCCAATGCAATCTGAAGTATGGCCACCATTTCTTCCTCAATGTTGGGATTTTTGTGTACCATTCCTAAACTGTGCAGAAAGGCCAAACATATTGTTGCATCCAATGTTATCTTCATTCACTTGCACTAGTCTAAGGGTGATCTGTTTGGACCCCTGTTTGTTGTTGCAAAACACACAACAATGTTGAACATTAAAATTTTCTCTTCAATGTATGTTTAAGTTTACTATTGTTTTTTTTAATAAATACAATTTCCTCTGTGTAGTTGTTTACATATATGCAATTTTGAATTCAACACAGGCTCAAAATAATACAGCTACAGGGATTCATAGGATTCAAAACTTATTAAAGGTTCTACAACCAAAGTTGGGAAGATGTTTTAATTATAGAGGAAACTGTATTGGTGACCATCATCATCTCAAGATTATGATTCCAATGTGAGGCTAACTAACTACTATTTCCAATAAATACTTTCTCAACGTTAACAATATTCCAAAGATAATAAGAGTCCATTCATGTTGCTAAGAGATGGCTTCTAATGAACCGTTAATCATTAAGAAAACATACATTCCAAATAAAGATTCCATGTGTAGTGCCCACATTTTACACACCCAAATACAACAGTAAAATACCAGGATAAAAAAATTTTTGACCTACAATGCACGCTACACACAACACAGCAAGGGCTCCGAGTAGGAAACTCGACAACGTATACGACACTTACAAAAGTCATCAAATCACATAGACACATGATAACACCAAATACATGCTGACGCTACACTTTTCCCAACGGAAGGTTGCTAGTAGAGACCCAACCACAAGAACCTGACTTTAGAAACGACGAACCCACGACATATCATTACTTTAAATGTATTGTAGTTACATTAGCATCCCAAGAACATGGTTATGAAAGCATAATTTTCTCTCTTTTTCCATCTACAAAATCTTAAGTTCATTCCATTTAATTTGCTCTTTACCCTTGTGACAAATCTTTAAAACTTACATAAGTATTCTCCATATTTCAAAATGCCTACCGATTTTAAATCTCCCATTCTTATGTTAAGATTTCACTTCTCAAACGTTTATTTAATGTATAAAATTTACTCTTACTACACAAGAGATTCTAACGTGATGTCCAAATGAAGGTATCTTGGGATTAAGGAAGACATAGAGTCGAGATAGCTCCCCAAGAACCTCCATCGATCACGGAAAAGTTATTTCGCTACCATAGTTAATAAAGTTCAATAACTTATGGACTTCCTTTTATATTTATATATCTTTTGTTTGCTCGAAGTTTGGTCGCACCAAGATAATTTATATTCTTTGCAATGCATGAAAAAGTTTAATTAAGGGATAAGGACTCTAAGATTGACCTTAATCCTAATCTCAAATCTCGTGTGCAACATCATATGATATGCTCTTATATCGCACTAAGGTCTCGTTCTTAGCATCGTCTTAAAACAAAAGAGTTACGACAGCACTTGTCTGACATCATAAGGAAGTACAAGGCTAGGAGCATTAAAACTACACATAACCACAAATGATCTATGTTCACGAAGATCTCATATCCTTGCATAGCATGTTTCCGCATAAGGAATATTCTTTATTCCTTAATGCCATAGAATGACATAACAAGGGATTATGAGACAAGAATGCAGTTTCTAAGGTTCTCTAAAAACAACATCTTTCAACACAATTTCGTATGCAAGGAGTTAGATTATGGTTTTCTAACCACAAGTGAACATCCTAGTCAATTAGGGTTTAGTCCCATTCCAATTTTTCACTTAGGGCTTTACGCTCTCTTATAGATTAGATTAAGGTTTTAAACATATTCACCCTATAAACCCTCCGTAAGAGATCAAAGCACTCTATTGTCACTAGCCAAAGATGGCACCTATAGCTAGGAGGATCTATTCATAAGCAAAATTTTAAGTGATAGAACCACTATTTCACTAGCTCCAAGATGTCATCTGGATCTCACAAGAAATTCATTCGATGCAGAAGATTTATTTGACTGTGTTGCTCCTATGTGTCTAGTTTATGTCGATGTCACCAAACGTACCTATAAGACGATAAACCCCTCCTCTTGGGATCTTATTTGCCTAAACCAAGGTGCTCCATCGGGTGAAAAGGTTAAGTTCATTCTACTGATTTAAATTTCTTATAAGGTAAAAAGGATCACACATGCAGGCAAGTTAAGCACGAATATTTTATTAGGGTTCAGTGTTCCCATTAAAACTCTTTATTACGTTTACAAGGTAAGAAGATAACCCAATGATTAATTTAATCGTTTATTGAATGCTGAAAAGTACTACAATATATTAACTTCAATTTCAATTTACTATGTATAAATCAAACACTTTTTTGCCATACACAACTAAGAAACAAATTAAACCGGTGATTAGATGCACATTCCCTAAGTATCCCTAAAACTGGCATATCATGCATATTAACAAATTTCATTTATAACTTTTCGGTAACAAGAGACTGCATTAGACAGTTATTCATTTTACAATGACCTATAAAAAATTACAATAATAATAATTAAATTACACATCGCCTTTTTCGTCGTCGAACTTCCATCCTGCAAAACCCACGTGAGCATGATATCAGCGATAAATCGCTGGCATGGCATCCACCCTAAAACAATCATAATTATCATTTTTCAGTTCCCATTTACATCTGACAATAATTACAATATGCAATCGAAATAAAAAAATCTAGAAACATGTAATCATTGCATTTCGTTTTTCTTCATTTTATAAACTCGGAGAGAGAGAGAAAGGAAGAGAGAAAATATCATTTTGTCTAAAGTTCCAATACACACAACAAGTTTTATTCTAGTGTTTTAAATAGTTATTTACGTGTGTTGAAAGTTTCCAGGGTGATTTGGCAACCCTACGAGGGTCCGCAGCTTTCTACTTTTACATTTTCTCACTAGCTGCAAAACGTACAAAACGGGCTCGGAGGCTAAGAAACTACTTCCAAAGGTTATCTTCCGATGAGCACGCACGTCACGATTAACTTTCTACGTGTCCCCAGATATACCAAGAGCTCATTGCAACTGACGGAATTGAAAAGGAGCGCACGGTTTGCGTTTGGCGGTTAGTTTTCCGGGACCACTGGTCGTAGTTCACCCAGTTGTAAAAAGACAAAAGTTAACTCGAGGGCCTAGAAACCCACGTCCATAACTGACGTTCGAAGGGGAAGCACGCAACGAGACATCTCCTACTAGTTCCCCTACATAAGGAGAGTTCATCAGAATCGACGGGGCTGAGAACTAGTAAACCATTTTCAAATGGCGACAAGTTTTCTGGAGCGACAAGACGAAACTGGACCAGTTTGACCTCGTCAAACTGCGACCGGAGGCCTACAAAATGGCTTCGCCAAACTATCCCGAAAATTTCTCTTTCCTATACTGAATGTTCCATGCATTTGTCTAGTATAATCGCTAGAGGTTTGTGAAGACGGGAAGTGATTTCTCTTTCCAGGTTTCAAATGGCGATCCAAAACGAAAGCCAACTTTCTAGTTTTAACAACTTTCTACTGTTGTAAACCAGTGTTACAGGGCTCCTATAAGGGCATCAAAAGGATGTTATATGATCGTTTCGGGTCAAACCAAAAATCAAGGCGACTCCTCGTATACCAAGGTACACGAATGAAACTTCACATCCCGTTTCCAAAGTTGCGAAGGGTGCTTAGTGAGTCTCCGAATAATGTAAAATTTAACTATTTTAAGCAGGAAGAAGGTCAACTTAATCAATGGAGAGTCAAATTTGTCTGGTCGATAAAACAATACTGGAGCGATCAAAAGGGGTAAGAGTTTTCTAGATCATCTCGAAGCGAGGGTGATAGTTCATGGTTTAAAGTAGGTGAGTTATAATGGCTTCGAGAGTTGCGACACGACACTTTATTGTTTTGCAATGAGTTGAAGAGACATTTAACTGTATTAAAAATCTAATAACTTAATATTCTATTTAGTTGCAAAAGAGAACTAAAACACGAGAATTATGAGAGGTAAGGAAAGAAGAACCATGCCTGGAGAACGAAGTCGGTCGAAGCCACAGGCTTGGGTTCAGTCTCTTGCTTGGCACTTCGTCAACTAGACCACGAGCGTCCCTAGCTCCACCATTTAACATACATGTCTTCTGGATTCGACCCACCACTTGCTAAGCACGATCAAAGGGTTTCTTATTGCTTGTTGTTTGGATAGGATGACATCTTCCTCCTTTTGTGCGTAGCCTCAAATCTTGCAACCATTAGACCAAGATCTTTGAAGGCGTTTAGACAAACACTTCACATGCCTTAAGCATGTCTCTACATTTTGCACATTCTCATGTGCTCATCAAAACCAGCAACATAATGATTAATTTTCGGCATGATTCTACAAGAGGCACTCATGCCAACGAAGTATTTACAACCCTCATGCACTGAACATGCATGGCTGAAAGCCAGTTAAACAAAAATGAAGCTTACATGGTCAGGGTAAGTTCTAGAAGACCACATCTTTTGAGGCATTCTGCCAAACACATCTCAGTCCCTTTGCTACACATTCATTTTGAGCATATGCTGCCATCATGGCATTCCATGAGACAACATTTCTTTGAGGCATTTTTATCAAACAGTTCAATGCCTTCTTAATAGACCCATTTTTTGTTTATCCTGCTATCACTGTAGCCCAGGAGGCCACATATCTTTCAGGTATTTTGTCAAACAGTTCACCTGGGTTGTGTATGCCTTCACATTTTGCATATGTGCTAAACTGGGCACTAAATGCATTTGTTTGGAAAGGTTCCAAATGCAGTTTCAACAAAACCATTTTGTGCAAAACCTGAAATCATTGCAGTCCATGGAACGCATTTCTGCCACGCATTTAGTCGAACAGGTCGCATGCATACACGTTTTACATACGCCTCTACTATGGCACTTGCAACTGCAACATATGACAAGGTTCCAAGGCGTTTTTGGCCTTGATGGGAGCCCACGCAGGCCTGGGCGCGGGCTGGAAGGGTGCTTGGCCATGTGACAGACCAAACACACAACAAAACTCCTCCTTTTTGCTGGATCTTCCCACGCAGGTGCGGCGCGGCCTGGGAGGATGCGAAAACAGTGGAGTCTAGCTTTACATGCATTGAAACACATTTTCTTGAAAGCTTCCAAGGCCTCTTCAACAAACTCCCTCCATGCTGGTCCTTGCGGCCCCAACCCATCCGCCCAGCGCCCCAAAACTGTGCATTTCCAAAAGCCAAAGAATCGAAATCAAACCCTAATCTGCATTTTTGGGCTTTTTGCCTTCTTCCATTTGCCCTAAACCGCCCAACATTCACGGGCATAATAAATTTTAGTTCTTTTATTTTATTTTTATTTCTATTATTTTATTTATTTATTTTAAAAAACGGAGGCATTACACCATGTTAAAATGATTCTTAGAGGCAATAGATGTAAATTCAAACTCAATAGTGATAGTTTTTGTGAACTAATATTGATCCAGTTATTGAGAAAACATTTATTTATCTAGTTGTATGAATTTATAAATATTCTAAACTAATGAAAAGAACATTAAGCTTATTTTTTGGAATCTCAAGATTCCTTTTTTGGGCATGTTACGTCAACTTGTGATGATATGAACTAGTTCATTTTTTTATGGCAATGGATAAATTCTTCACGGAACTTGATTTATTTTAATTGCTCCCTTACTTTTGCTAAGCCATATTTCAATTTAGTTAGTTGTGTTGCATGTAATATATCTCATTTGAGGTTTTCTTTTATTATGAATTCAACAATGACTTTGAATCAATGACTTGGCATTATCCTCATTCATTCTAATTTCATGTATTAAATTAAATTCAATGCTTTGTGTAAATGAGTTTACATCCATTGAAATTATTTTATTTTATTTTATATGTAAATGAGTTTTTTTAAAATTTGGGTATTTATATAGACATAATAATAAAGAGTCCATGACTAATAATTGATAAGTGCTAATATAAAAATAGACTTATCTAAGCAATTATACTTGATAATCTTCCCAATTTATCTATCGTTGTCTATTTGAAAGACTCAAAAAGTGCAAGAGGAGTGTGGTCACAAAATTAAATTATAGTCTCTTATTGACTAAGGAAATCTCAATTAGAAGATTATTAATTAGGAAATATTGAGATGCAAAGGGAACATCCGATTTTGTCAGTAACTAAGATTGAGTATTCTTTTCATCTTAAATAATATTGTTTCACCATCTTAATTACTTGAAAAATGATAAATTATTAAAGAATAACATTAAGGTAATTGGTAATAGGTCTTGAATGTCTTCAAACCCACTTTCTATAGAAAAAATCTATTATAAAACTAATATGTGAGTGAGAAACATGATATATATTCTATTTGACATATACGGGTAGAGATAAAAAGGGGTAAATAAAATTGTAATGGAAAAATGGGTAAGTGAGGTAAATGGAAAAAATAGGGGGTATTTTCATTTTAATACATTAAATAAGTAGAGGTAAAAATTAAAATCAAGGGTATTCTTTAATACCCTCCAAATGCACTTGTTATACCATAGTTTAACTAGGTAAACCCCCATGCTTTTTCCAAAGTTCCACCTAGCTAGCTCGACAAGCTTAACCAAGCTCTCCATAACCACACAACTCGGCAAGTCCAAGTTCCACATCACCAAGCCACCTCAACTTCCAAATCATCGTTCCAACAAAATAACTCATCACATTCATTGGCGAGTTACTCTCAACTAACACAACTCACAAAAATACTGCAACCAACAAACCAACTAAAAGTGAGGTTAGTTCCAAACCTGAAAGGCTATCATCCAAAATGAGCTCAGACATGGCCGTAGCCACAAGCTTCGACTTGCACCAAAGGCTTTAAAAATATTTCAACCAGCATCTTCCACTCCATGTGGGATAAAGCTCATCCTGGAGTGTAAACGCGACTTGTCTGACTCAAACACTATGTTGAGTCACCCGCCTAACATAACAAATGCGATGGAGATTATTGATTTTAAATTTTATTTTTGGGCTAATTTTTTTAAAAAACAAGCCAATGGCATGGCATTCAAACCATGCCTATTCTTACAAAAGGGATAACTCTTAGAAACTAGCACATGGGAGGTGAAACATTATAAAAAATGGTAACTGGCACTTGAAGTGTTAATTTGGTTAATCACATGACCTACTTGGAGGAATTTTAGCATTTTCAAAGAGTTTTCGTTGCAAGAGAGCAACTAAAGATTTGATTAGAACCTCCTAGAGACTAATCAGAGACTGTTTATGTAAGCCAAAGATCTATGTGCTGTAATTAATCATGATACAAAGTATTTTTTTATCATAATTTATCAATTTAGGAGCTTATCTAGACCCGGATAAATAGCCCATTTTGAGAGAACATATTTAACACTTGGTTTGCACTATCTACTATATTTTTCTCTCATTTTCTCACTATTTATCATATTATAATTCTATTTTAAAGTTATTTTAAATTCATTTTTTCAATTACGATAAAATTTGAGATCAATTAAAGTATTTGAAAATTATTAAACTGAATAAGTGGGTCACTTGACTATATTGTTCGGATCACATCCCCTATCCTAGATTCGGGATTTGGAACCATATTCCTTTGATAGAGAGTAAACTACCATCTTCTAGATCCATAACATTATCACCCCTTGATTGCATTCTTCTTTTGTGCAGCCCTAAAATGTCCCCCTTCTTATCTTAATATATGTTATCAAGAAGAAAAAGAGGATATTCTATACACCTTCTTATCCTACATTCATTCTCATGAATTTTACGTGAATATTACTCCAATGTTGAGTGAGTCATATTCATGTTTACTTTTATTTTCTATTATACCATCTTACTATCTTTATATCAATTTTATTATAAGTACTAGTTATGATTACCTCTAATGAACCAAAATATAATATGGGTAAAATGAACACAAATAAAATGATGATGTTGAAATAGGAAGCTTGGAACATGGGACTGAATAAATGATGCATGAAATTTTCACTCATCCCAACTCTAACATGAAAAACTTGGCAAACAAAAGGTTATATGAAGGTGTACAAATCTCAATGTTAGTGACCATTTTATTACTAATAAATTTGAAAGTTATTTTCATATGGCTGGATACCATTTTTCAAGCACTATTAAGGTTCAATTAATCCTTTCAATAGAAATATTGTATCACATTTTCATTGTGTAGCGCATAGTTTTAATAAAATTAATATAAATATTTTTTATTTTTTATTCGGTTAAATTCATGGTGTATGTTTCTATCTTATAAACTATTTCTAGGAGGATTTCAATACTTTTCTCCTATATATGGATGTGAAAATTTTATTTGAACTATTTGGAGATGTATTATAAAGTATATGATGTTTTTCTAGTGTTGTATACCATGTTTTATAGAGAAAATAAAATTAAAGAAAGTTATCATGTGTAGTGAAAGTCGATATGAGTATTGGTGCGCTCACCGAGGTGTTGTAATATATGTGAGAGGTTGGTTGTTTGGCTCCTATTGTTAGTAAAAACATTAGATTGAGTAGATTGTAAAATTTTCTAAATGTTTTGAATAAAAATGCAAGGGACAAGACAACCCTCTTATTTACCGATAAAAAAATTGTTGCAGATTTTTATTGATTATAAGTATGTTTGTTATATTGATTCGGAAACTCATTCAATTATAGAAAAATATCAAGTGGAATACATGCACACGCACACGTAATTATGACTAGTCAATAAAGAACTTATAAGAGTTATGGAAAGGAATTAATATGCATGACATTTCAAGGTATATTGGTAGAAGGTTTTTTTAATTTCAAGAATAATATGTTAGACAATCTGTGACGCTAAAGGATTATTGATGTATTGTGGTAAGGTATATATTAATTTTTTGATTATATAGGATAAATATGGATCTAAAAAAAATTTATCTAATAATTAATCATCTCAAAAACATAATTGTAGGTCTGTACTCAAATGGTAAATTTTGTTTTCCATAAGTCAAATCCAAATATTAATAGCTACACATGTCACTCACCTAAAAAGGTTATCTTCCATGTATATAGATAATTATTACCTATAAATCATGTACGGAAGTAAGGTGAATTCAATAATAAAGCAAAAAACTTCTTATTTTAAAGTGTATGAGTCTGAATGAGTAGTATATTTCCTGAAATGATGTGGAAGGTGTGGACTTAAATGTATACTTCGCATAAATTTTAATGATATCAAAAATTATATGTTATTATTATTATATATTAATATATCAATATATGATTTATCAAGGTTAATTGACTAGATAGAGCGGTCATGTTGTATATATGCTTCGTAACTCATTGATGGCGATTGACATGACTTGAAATATTTTTTCACAAACAATGTGGATGAATTTCTTGCATGATATTTAATTATATTCCCTAAGAATGGATAACTACGACATATTATACTTAAATTGACTATATCTTCTACTAAGAGTGGATAACTATGACAAACAATGTTAGGAAATCATTGGTTAGTGTTCACATTAGCATGGGCAATTATATTATCTTAAATAATATAATAATTATATGTTGTAATATGAATAATTACATGAGTAATTATTCACTAATATATAAATGAGTTGTTATTAACAACTCATGTTATTTAGAGAGTGTATTGTTACATGAGTAACAATCACTCTTGATATGGAGTTTTGGGTGTTTTAGTGGTTGAGCCAAACTCCTAAAATATAGGAGATACTTGGCCTATTTATTTGTATGGAGTCATGTTTGATTAATATGAGAAATATACAACAAAAGCAATTATTTTTTTGTATCAATCTTCTCCTACTCTTGCATTTGGTATTAAAGCAAGGTTTCTCTATGTGAAAATGGAATTCTAAAACAATCGTAAGGGGCAGTTTATTAATCAATTTCCTTGAAACATGTCAATAGAAAATTGAGAGGAGATTAGAAGTGATTTGTTGTTTTTATAGATTGTTCTCATATAAAATGTCTAGCATGAAAAATTGAAAATTTCGGCCATGAAAACTAAGCCCACACTTGAAAATTTCCTCTCCTGGTCATTGTGAACCTTTCCTCTGCAGCCGCGTGTCCTCGGTGTCACGCTAATTCCACCAAGAGGAAAGTGATAAAATGGTTTTAGAATGTGTTTCATGTATAGGTAAATGAATCTAGGTCGGTTTCATAATAAGACTAAGCTTCAAAGTGCAAAAATGTTCTCCAAAGCACCAAAATGGTTATTTTTAGCCATATTACGGCATATGGATATCCTCCAAGATGAAATGGAAGACTTAAATCATCCAAAAATTGTGTAGGATAACAATGAAGTCGTCCAATGTAGTTTAGGGAAGTTTTGTGGAATAAATTTCATGATGATCCGAACAAAATCGACTCATTCTCGGGTGTAGGGAATAAAGGCTCTAACAAAGTGAAATCTAATTTGTCTGGATGATTCCTGGAGAACCGGGAGGAGTTAAGAGGCAAAAAGTAATCAATGGAAATCTATTAGAACCCTCTACATTATGGACACATAAAATTTGTTCCAAGACTCGATATTTTCTCATGAGTATCCAAGACACCATAGTTGGCTCCTAAAAATGGATGTAATGATCTCAAAAGGTGATTTGGAGTCAAAATCATATAAGTTTTGACCCCAAAACACTCTTACATGCTCTTGAGGTGAAAAAATCACTCCCAGTGTCTCGATTTAGACTGGGTGGGTGACATCATATTCCTAAAATGGCATGTGTGGGGTTTTAAGCATGATTTTATCCCTTAAATTTTCCCCGAGTTGCAAAAGGGACAATTGGGGCACAAAATTTCTCTCCCCCTCTCATCTAACTCCGTAACACATGAAGAACCCGATTTCACTTTCGAATGCTAAGTTTTAATCCCCATCTCACTCACATGGAACCAAAGACTGCCACTTGTCTTGATTTGGTGCAAAGAACAATTGGGTGTCCCTTATGTACCCTTTATCCCTTTGTCACCTATTTTTAGGGTGTAACCCAAGCTCTAACCTTCACCTGACCCGGGTTAAGCTAGGTTGGGTTAGATGTGAGTTAAAATGCAAATGGGTCAGTGAGAGGCTTGAAATCCATACTTAACCATTTTTTGAGATTGCCACATGTCACCACCGAGTGAAAATCACACTTGGGTGTCCCTTGTGTCCCCTTTGTCTCCTTTTCATCGGTGTAACTCCACCTTAATCATCCACCAACTCTAGTTAAGTTGTTGGGTCAAAGGTGGGTTAAAATACATCTCATTCACACTAAACAAGAGATTGCCACTTGTTAGCATCTCCAGTAAAGTGAGCTTGGGTGTCCCATTTGCACCAGTGGAACTCCACCTTAATCATCCACTAACCCCGATTAAGCTCCATGGTCAAGGGATGAGTTAAAACTCGAAAGAAAATTTGGATAACTCCTCTCACAACACTTAACCATTTTGATCATTCAAATTGCTGATTTTTTCCTCCATAACCTCCATGGTTGCACATGTTTGTTGTTGTATTTTTCCTAGAACATCCATGGCCCAAAATTGAAGAATGCTCATATCTCCAAAACCATGCACCCGATCTCCATCAAACTCTACCGGTGCATTCCTCTCAAAAATGCCTTCAAGATGATCATAAGAGCATTTCCTTTGATGCTCTGTATAATTTATAGTAGCAAGAATAAATTTCCATCTCGGGAAGCTACCTTTTATATCTACGTAGTTTCAACGGAAGGAAAACCTCAAAATTGGAGCAGAAGGTCCTGAAGTAAAGCCTAAACTTTTAAGACCATTTTCATTACAAACCGACATCCATAAGACCTCCTTCCAAAATAGTAATTGTGTAAGGCTTATCATGTCTAAATATAGTAGTTTTCAAGAAATGGAAAATTCTTAGCACCCATGATACTCCAAACAAGCAAAAATTATCAGAAGGTGAAAACTTACTAAAAATAGCCATCCTAGTCAGGACTTGCTAAAAATAAAAAAAATTGCAATCGGGCTCGGATCCTTTGTATCAACTCATATTCCACCTATCTCATTACCTTTTTCCTCAATCGCGAGGTTGGGAAGTTTTCTTGTGGTTTAAGCAGAGATAAATCCCCCACAAGCTCCCAAAACATCAGTCTCGAGGTAAATTTTGCATGACACACTTTGATGCAGTAAGTTAGATGATTTGACTATCCTAATTGTCACAAAAGGGAGTCATCATGGTTGAATCCATTCAAGAATATGATTTCTTCGTCACTAAGATGAATCAGAAGCTCCATACCAAATACACGGAAGTTCCAAACCAAAATCCTGATGGAGTCTTTCAACCTCTGCAAGCATGAATTGTGCCTCCCAAGTGAATAAAAATGATGCTCTTGTATCATACCCACTGCTCCCAATATACCTCAATCCAAGTTCATCATTTTTTCAGATAAAAATTCATCACAGATCCACACAATGCAATGTCTTGCAACAATGCTTCTAAACACTCATTCAATACTTTGGAGGGTGTTTGCATCTCACATAAGAAAGAGATTGTACCACAATGTTTCGGTCCAACAAGAGGTCTAAGGCAAAGAGTTTCACTTAAGAAGTAATTATCAGTATCTCTGAGGAGACTTACTTGATTAGGAGCAAATGAGTGAAATGGTGTCTAGGTATCCTAAATATGTTTCCATTCAAAAGAAGACATCTTTGTCACAAAGGTGGATTTTGGAGCCAAGAAGGATAAAGGGATGATCTCTATGTCTTAACTTTGAATTTTTGCTCAACAAGAATCATCATGTTGCAAGAACGAGAAATCATCTCAATTTCACATATTGTAATTCACCTAGTAGTGTTTTTAAACAGTCATTTAGTGCCTTTGAATGTATCCTCACCTCAAAGGAGGAAACTTTTGTAATCACCACATTTCAATTCAACAGGTGGTCAAGGGAAAGGAACTTCTTGCATGGTCCATTAGAAGCAGGTTCTTTGTCAATAAGAGTCTTCTCATCTCTGTATTTCCACTTCTCTCTCTTATTCTCTCTCCTCCACCCTCTCTCTCTAACATTCTATTTCTTAATTGGGAATGTACTTTTTCACTCTTTCGTCTTATTCACTTAAGTGACTTAATGTTGCATTGTAAAAGTACCTTTTCAAAAATAAGAAAAGGACTTAGTTTTATTCCTAGGGAATTTGAAAAGTCACATAGTGGTGAGATGAAAAGTCATATGGGGGAAGAGGAAGAGTACTTTGTAATGCTATAAATTGGAATGGATTCTCCATTCCAAAGGGTTAACAATTGTTGATTGTTGTATGTTGTTGAGCTTTGTGTCACTAGCTACATCAAGCAATAAAAGCTACATTTCCTCTATGTCCTTGTCTATGTTCCTCTATCCTCTCTACTCTCTAACTTTACAAGCATGGTGATCTTGTATAACCAAGAAGGAAATTTGTGTCCTTGATTAATGAATCTGTTGAACTTTGTGTCTCTAGTTTGTTAGTGTTGTTGATTGCTTATATTGTTGTGTTCTTCTATAATGCCCCTCTTAAGGCCGTCAATTTTTTTAATGTTTGATTGTAGACATTTTGTACGAATTAGCCCCTCAAATCCTTGATGTGAATTGCTCTCAACCCCAATTTGGAGAGGATTACTTGTAAAATTATTGATCCGTGATCGAATCCTTCTTGATAGTGGCATGTCAATGTCAAGTAAATGCACTTTTTTTTCCTTCCTGTGATTAATAATATGTATTTGTGAAACTCGGAAGAACCTTTTTAGGAACTTCATTTGGGTATTAGAACGTGAAAAATCAACCTTGGTCGTTGTTATCTTTGAATGTGAGGTAATAAAATAAAAATAAATAAAATGAATTAGAAAGTTGACGTTAAAATTTTAGAAATAATAAGATTAAAAATGAGGGAGGAATTAGAAGGCGTGGGTATCCTCATGGAGCATTGTCGTTGTCTCACCAAATGCAAAGAACAGGTGTCCGACCTAATTATGAACATAAGAGGGCAGAGAGTGTGGAGAATTCATACATTTTAACGGTGCCCTTGAGGTTGGGATGTCTTCAAAATGCAGTGCAAGTCCTTTGCAGCATTGATATTCATGTACAATGCTGCAAGTTTTTTCAGGATCCCCGCTTTTGGATTTTGCACACAGTGCCATCCTTCGCTATCAACGAAAGATAAAGAGGGATAGGGATCAGGAAGCAGTACAGATGCCTAAGATGTCAGGTCTGCAGCGAAACTGCATTTAGTTTGATTTCATTATTGAAGAATTTCATTTTTATTGAGTAAACATTCTTCAAACACCGCCCACACCACCTCGTACCTATCGATTTTGCGATCGTGCCAGTATGCTCCCATTCCGTGCCAAGGTAGAACTCCAAATCATGGATGACATTGGATTTGTTTGATTTCCTTGCTGGTGGGAATATGTGCAAACGTAGAAGCGTGAACAAGGCACATGAACCGTTTGATAAAATTCCTTAACACAATAGACAGAATAGCCATGGGGGCTGCATCAACTGCAAGCCATGTTTGCAAAATCTGGAGGCATGTGAACTGTTTGACAAAATGCTCTAAAGGGGTGTGGTCACATGGAATGAAATGGTTGTAAGACACACTTCAGATGGAATGGTGAAAGGACTTGAAACACATGCAATGTACGTGAACTGGTGAATGAATGCCCTTGGGGTGGACTTGTTGTTTGTGCTCCTTCAATTGGCTTGAAGTCTCTCTTACTGCCTTGGTTTCCTTCCGGGCATAGTTTTTCTCCCTTGTACGATTTTTGTATTTTGAAAATAAAACAAAAATAATACACTATTGTGTGATTAAAACGAATTGTAACACAAAACCACAAAATTTTCCTCTATCTGCACAACTGAAGAAATGGTTTTTAGTAAAAATCCAATTTTTCGTTGTACCCCCTTAGATGTTCGGTTAGCTTGGAGACTCTTACTAGATAAGAAAAACCACCCGAATGACAAGACTAACTTGTTTTACTAGTTTAAGATTGCTTTGTTGTTTACCTTACAAAAGTTAACAAATGTCACATCCCGCAATTTCTTTTTGTATCTTGAAAGGGTTGAACTAATGACATACTCATGCAGTTTGCCTATAACTTAACCTCTGTTATTGTTCATGAGCTTAATTGATTTCTTTAGTAATGAATGTTGGAAACAATGGGCTTAGTACATTAACTTTTGAACATACTTATGTATCATTGTCATGTTGAGCCTATCCTCTCGTATAATGCAACTAAGTTGATGGACTTGATTCAAAGCAAATCCTATATCCTAACTTGCACCTATAAGTACCGCAATATGTTTGCTATATCAGGTTGAGCGGATAACGCCAACTATATATTGGATTGAGGTATAAGATGTGAAGCTATTCATGCTAAGGTAACTAGACTATGTTATTTTAATTTGTACCCAAGCTTTGAATAAGGATGTTCAATGGTCGTAAGCTATGTCACAACAATAAGGTATGTCTTGCCTATGTTGTATTATTTTGTTAATTAATGATAACTTCTTGATGACTAACCATCTATATGCTAGACTTGGTCAGTCAAGGGTAATATGGCACAACAAGTTGAGGAAATGACATGAAATTGAAAATGGTCTTTGACCATACTTTATAACCACTGTTTATAATTCAACATGGGTAATTATCTGGTCAAATCGACCCTACTTGAGTCAGTGATTAATTGAATCATTATACTCTCTTTTCGCATTATTATGATGAGTATGGGAAGGTGATTACCTAACTTTGATTAAAGACTATGGTATTATCATTTGGTAGGATAAAGGTAAACTTTATGACTAGGGCTATTTATCTTGGTTGGGGAATGAATTGATATTTTTATCAATTATAAGGTCAAGGACCTTGATTGAGGCATTATTTGATTGTTTTATAATTTGGGGATGTTCGACCCCACACACTCCATTCTCCTAAATTGGTTTATTGTTGGATTAATAGTTGGTTGATTTCCAACCTCATGATAATGACAATGGTTCCAAAGGATTATTTACAATGATCAATTTGTAATAACATGCAAGTCACTAGATTGGTCAATGTTATCGTTATTAATATTATATCTATGGCAGAATGGCCATGCAAAGTCAAGGTGCTTTATGATTGTTTTTGAGATTTCCCTAAACCTCGGATAAGTTTGGTTGGAGGAGAAAATAAAAGGCGGTGGCGAAGGGTTTCGAGCCATTACGTGGCACAACGTAATTTGTTGGCATTTAATACAAGAACGAGTCTTGGGAAGCCCGCTACCGAGAGTTAACTCAAGTTACATATCATTTTGTTATCCCGTAAAATTGACAAGGGCAATTTTACCGATAACCATACCGAAAACTTTGTTCGGATCCCTCGTTAGGATCCTCGCGTTCAAACATTGCAAAATCCCTTCCCGGAAATCTGGTTTTTCGAACTTAGTCTTTTTGGTCTTTTTGGTCAAGCGCATGGAATTACTATGTAACACCAACTTTTGGTGCCCCCTTTAAAGCCTTTGGCGTATGTTTTTCAAAGTGTCAACAAGCCTTTTGGTGCGCCAGTATGTTGAGTCTTCTCTGCTTGCGCAAGGCGCATGCGCCTTCATGGTAGCACAAATTTTGTTGCGCCATTTTTCGGTGCGCAAAGGGCGCATAATCTAATGACAATACAACTTTTGGTGCGCCAAAGGCGCGTTTAGTTTCATGTTTGGCAAATGCTTTCATGCGCCAAAGGGCGCATGCCTTCCCATGTCGATAAGCAACTTTGGTGCACCCTTTCTAAAGTTGGTGGCACATTTATGACTTGCTCACCTATATATATATATATATATGTGTGTGTGTGTGTGTGTGTGTGTGTGTGTGTGTGTGTGTGTGTTTTCGCGCCCCACAAATGTCATTTTCACCGACGCATCACGTGATTATTTTCTCTGCCCGTCACCCCGCCTCATCGTTTTCAACGCGTTGTGGACTCGTTTGCATTCTCACTATTTATCCGGGTAAGTGTTCTTGTCTCTTCCATGCGTTTCGCGTTTTGGTTCTTTGTGCTTGGTGGTCTGGTTTTAGTTTGTGTTTGGGGATATCAAAATGTTGATCTAGCCTCCTTTTGTTATCTTCCCATATCCCTCCCCTCTGTCCGCATCCACCGGTAGGGAACTTCCTGAAAAACATGGTTTTATTTCCTTTTAAATGAGTCGTTTACCGCCCAATAACCCTGCTAAAACAAATGAAGAGAGAAATGAAGATGATCAAGCCCTTTAGCGCACTAGCGGCTTCGCAACATCAAAACAGCTGCGCCCCTTTGGCGCATCTGTCACCCCTGCAACATGACTAAAATCCGCACCAATGGCGCACCCATCTTGCCTGCTGCAAACACTAGCCCTGCGCCCTCAATGGCGCACCAACCTTCCTTGTTGCATCGCATAAACATGCGCCCCTTTGGCGCACCCTGCATCTGCGCAACACCGGCTTAATCTGCGCCAAGTGCAAGACTTTGAAAGCGCAGGCGCATTCTTCGTTGCAAAAGCATTATGTCGTGTAAACCCTCCATGCGCTGCGCCAAGTTAGCTTTGGCACACGAGAAGTTTATGTAACACAAAAGATACATGCGCCAAAGGGCGCACCAAATCCCCATGTAACATGAAAAATCCATGCGCCTTCGGCGCATCCTGTCTCCGTGCAACACGATGTTTTTATGCGCCCTTTTGTAAAATGCATCCTGCAAAGATTCATGCGCCATGCGCCTTGGCACCGCTTTAACCTTCAGCAACATACTTTCCCAGTGCGCCTTTACCTATTTAGCCTCGTAGCTACAAATTTCATGCACCATGCGCCCGAGTCTCAAAATCTCTAACTCTTTCCTCTCGCTAACATTTCAATGGAAGATCAAATGGCTAATACAACCTTTTCGGATTGGGTCTCGCTTCTTCTTCATGCAGATCAGCAATCGAGTTCGAAAGAACATATGCCGACATAAATTTGACGAGACCTTCCAACAAATGTTCGATTGCTCAGGTCAAAGATCTGTCAGTCAAGTTCGGCGTCTTCGCCATCCAAGGCCCTCAACAAAATCATGTCCACTCGACTATCGGGTGGATCAGCTTTAGAATTTATTCTAGAAAATATTGACAAAGTCAAGGAAGAAGCCCCGATGCGATGCACCAAATGGAACGAATTGTTCTTAATATGTCGTTAGGGTTACTTACTCCTTCCTTCACTTTAAGGAAAGCCGATGAAACCACCCGGATCTTCAAGGAGATCGCTTCTCAAAGAACGGGGCAGAGGTCACATTTGACACGTAGAATCTATCAACAACTCGTCATGGCACAGGACTTCATCCAGTTCCTCATTGAGGCGGAAAAGGACTATTCCAAACTCCCAGAAAAGCTCATAGATGAGCGGGAGACTTGTGAGGCGATAAGTGATAGGCACAAGGATCCTTCCCAGGATCAACTAGGGCCAATAATCAACAAGTTCATGGAATACCGCTCTCAGTTCCATATCTCGTCACCTGAGGAGCAACAAAAGCAGTCCACCCCCTTTCGGCCGCAGGATGATGATGACGAATAGCTGCTTCTTCTTCTTCTTCTTCTTCTTCTTCTTCTCTCTTTCTCTTCTCCGTCTTTCTTTTTGGAAATATCTGGAGTGTGTTGATACAAATGATGACATCATCCATGTTGCATCATGGGATGATGTCATCCATCAAGTTGTAAAAAGTCAACATGACTTTTAGATATTTTGTAAATATCTTTGTAAATAGTTGTTGGCTCCTTTTTGCCTTCTTTTCTCTTCTTCTTCTATATATACCCCAATACTTGTTGTATTGTGGGATGGATGGATATCTTTCAGATGAAAAATAGAAGTGAAGAAAAAAGACTTTGAGCTTTCTTGTACAGAAAACAAAGAATACAAATATTGAGACTTTGTCTTTGAATAGTTGTGTTATGCATCGACCTTTCTTATGTTAGATCCGTATGTGTTTATTCGTTAGATTCATATCTACTTTTTGTCATTTATTCATCATCGGTATTGCTTTGCTTGTTTATGCAAGTAGGTTTGGCTCTGTTACTACCAATCCCAAAACATAAACCTTCCGACCTTTCTACTTTGGAATTCATTTCTTTCCTTCCTTCGGACCGCTCTTTCTTCATCCCCTCTTCCTTTCCTTTCTTTTCACTAGCCGGAAACACCCCTCTTTGGGGATGAGATCCCAAACCCCGAAGGCGTAATCTGTGAGACTTGCATAGATTCTCGCCGGTAGAATAGCAATAAACCAGTTTCGCTTTGGCGACTCAAAGAGGGGTTATGCCCGCACACTTTGCCTGGCTCGTCATCCATAGATCCGTGCAAGCGCGACAGTTTTCGGACCAACAGCTTTTGGTGACTCACTGGGAACGAAGTATCTATCGATCTTTGATAGTGATAGAATAGAAAATCGAAAAATCAAAAATCACTATCTCTGTTTGTAACTGACTTTTGTTAAAAAATCCAAAAATTTGCAAAAGTGCTCTAAATTGAAAATTTTCTTCCGAGATCCATAGATCTAGCCTAGTTACAAATCTTTAGTTCATTTGAGTTTTTATAAAAATCAGTATTTTGCCGTAGATCCAATTTTTAATTGTTTTGCTAAAAGTTTGAAACCCTCTAAAAAGTCAAAATCAGATCCGAAAATCAGCTTGCTATTCTTCTCTGTCATTTTATCCTCGTTGTTATTTGTCATTAACCGCAATCGGTTTTCTGAAAAGGATAGTTTTTAAATATTTAGAAAAGTATTTTTCTTTGCTGGTTTTGATAGAAAACCAGAAAATCAGCAAGTACTGACCAAAAAAAGAAATTTCAAATCTGCGCCATAACGTTGCAGATCTGGAAGGTACACTGGCGGGTGAACCTTTTACATGCAGCAGGAGAGCCCGTGGAGAAGCTGATCCTACTTTCGATCTACTTCAAAGGCATAATTTCAGCATAACACCGGCACGCTTTTCAAGGTCTAAGCTGGTGACCGGTCATCCAGAGTGTCTCGCCTTCACGAAGGAAGAATCTTCGCAAGGGGCATCCACATCCCTTTGTAGTGCCTCGCTTTGCCACGGTGAACCGTGCTTCCACCAGTGTTCTTTTCCAAATTTTCAAATGGCGGTACCATGGGGAAATGCTATGGGTCCTCGGCTTTACCACATCCAAGTTACATGCGCTACCTCACGGAAACCGAAAGAATTTTCCCAAATTCGACGAGAGCGAGTAAATCAAAGTACATGATTCCCACATATCTGCATTCATAATGTCATGCAATATTTTGGATGTAACTCACGAGGATGTGTCGGTTCACCTTTTCCTCGGAAACCCTACAAGGACTCGCACCGAATGGTTTCGATTTACCACCTGGATCTATTACCGGTTGGGCCACCTTGCGGATGCTTTTGAAGATAGGTACAAACCTTCGAAGATGCATTTGCATTATTATCACGGATCACTCACCGAAGAAAGAGGCAATGAGACCATGCATGATTTTATCGCCTTGCTTAATGCACTAATCAATCAGTCCTCGTTGCTGCATGCTTCCAATGCCGGAAAATCAAAAGTGTTTCTTCGTAAACGCTATGAGCTCAAAAGTTAGTTTCTTGCTCCTTCAGGAGCGAGTGGCTACCTTAATTCTCTCCCAAGCCGCTGCCATTTGAATAGAGGATAATTTGATAATATCTCGCGAAATGAAAAGGAATCACCAAGCCTAAATCTTTGGGCCTTCGCCCTACTACTTCGTCCCGATCCACCTTTCAAAAGATGGCAAATGACTTGCTTTTGCATTGAAGAAGCAGTTGGCCCAGGCCTCCCAGTTCCTCATACCGGGATATTCCGCGGAGGAATTTCGTTCCTAACAATGTTTCACAAAGACCGCGCTTACCCACAACCACTCCGCGGTTGGCACTTCGAGGCTCCTCCTGTCAACGCTCCGGCGAAATCGAAGAAGAAGAGCAGATGTGCAACGAAGAACCTTCGTCTCGGGGTGAAGATGATCAAGATGTCGGTGAACCAACTGGCGACTCTACTATCGGGTATATGGAATTTGATGAGGAAGAATCTGATGAAGAAGAGGGTACCCAGGGATATGCAAGTGGACAGTCATACGCCGTTTTTACTCGCTCGCAAGGAAAAGAAGCGGAAGTTGCTACCCATGTCCAGCAAGAGAAGGCCGTGTCAAACGCACCTCCAATCATTGCTAAAAGAGGTAATCCTCTTCCTACTCAACTCCCTGGCAAATCTTTTACAAGGAAATCTTTTCCCCCCATCTCTCCTCCAAATCAGTCCTCTCATGTTCCTACCAAGACCAGTAATCCTATTCCACCATCGCGAAGTGAGGGACTCATTCCTTCACCAACGCAACCCTTGGCCGCATTTGATATCATAGATCATGCAAAAATACCAAGATCCAAATGTCCTAAGTGAGTATCTTGAATCAAATCAACAGACTTGTAAGATTGACCAAGTATATTCAAAGTCAAGTCATTGTATCTAATCGTGTTTCCCAAAGGAATCCTTTCCACTCCCCCTGAATCCCACATAAATGTTGCTTCGACATCGGCATCAGGCAAGATAGAGCCTTTCTACCTCTCCCTCCTAATCAATGGACACAAGCTGAGTAACTACATAATTGATTCCGGGGCTTCTGATAACATCATGCCGGCAAAGGTCACCCATGCTTTGGGCCTCACTCTTACCAAGCCTTTCGGCAGATGTTATTCCTTGGAAACCAAGCAGGTTCCGTTGATTGGCCAAATCAAAGACGCGCATTTACATTTGCGGCATTCCCGAAAAGAGAGTAAAGATGACGGTCCTCGTTGCTTTACATTCCGGCACCTATGGAATTTCTTTGGGAAGAAGTTTTTGCAGCGAAGTTGGTGGAGAAATTCATATGGACTGGTCTAAAGCTAGAATTCTGTCAAAGGCGTAATACGACTTTGGAGCCTAATCACAAAAGAAGTACTTGGTTACTAACTCGAGGACCCCAAAGCTCAAATCCTTTTTGAATCATCAAGGATGGGGAACTATTTCTTGTCTACCGAGTCCGATAAAATGGTTGTCCCCATTCAAGAAGGAGATCTTAACAAGATCTGGACCTTGCAGTTCGATGGCAAACAGACAACCAGGATGCGGCGCGGAGCCATGCTAATATCTCCCGAGGAAGAAGTCATTCCTCTCTCTTTCAAGTTGCAGTTTTTTAACACAAATAATACTGCTGAGTATGAATCTTTGTTACTTGGCATGCAAGCCGCAAGGGAAAGAGGGATTAAAAATCTAAAAGTACAAGGTGATGCGGAGCTAGTTGTAAACCAAGTCAAGAGGATTTATCAAGTAAAGAATGAAAGGCTCAGGCATTACCGTAATGCGGTGTGGGACAACATTGAAGAGTTTGATGCTTTTTCGATTGAATCCATTCCAAGAGCTCAAAATGACATGGTGACTCATTGGTCAAGTTTGAAAGATCCCTCATGCTTCCTCACCTGTGTTTGAAAACAAACAAATACACCATTGAGGTGGTTTTCCGCCTTGGCGTGCAGACAATTCTCGGCATTGGCGGGGTTCAATGACGATAATCAACTCATTGCCTTTACTCGGAGAAGGCGGAAAATTTTAAAGAATTACACTTTGAAGGATCTACTTCCACTTGTCGTGAATCACCACCAATCAAGGCGATGAATCAAGGAACGACGGCATATGTCAACTTAAAGGAAATAAAATCCCAAAGGGCCTGGTTTCTCTGGAGTGGTTGTTCGATAGGCATGACCGTTTTGTGAAAAAGAAGAGGCGAGATGACCCTGACTCATCCCCAGAAACCGAACCGGTCAATATAGGTTCGATAGAGCACCTGCAATTTGTGAACATTGGCAAATGTTGCACTTTGAGAGAAACGGAAATTTGTCAAGTTGCTAAAAAAATATATGGACGTGTTGGCATGGTCCTATGCCGATCTAAAGTCTTTTAAGCCAAAGGACGTTCAACATGACATCCCATTGAAAGAAGATGTCAAAGCCTTTTGCCAGAAGCAGAGGCACTATAATCCTAAGATCTCGGGGACTATCCAGGCTGAAATTCAAAAGATGCTGGATGCGAGAATCATCTTTCCTATCCATCACAGTACTTGGGTAGCAAATATTGTGCCAGTGCGCAAGAAAAATGGTGAGATACGCATATGCGTAGACTTTCGCAATTTGAATCAAGCTTCCTTGAAAGACAACTACCCACTTCCGATAATGGATCAAGTTCTGCAAGCAGTAACTGGATCAGAGATGTTGTCCATGCTTGATGGTTTTTCGTGCTATAATCGATTGAAGTTTCACCTAAAGATCAATTTAAAACAAAGATTCACTACTCCCTGGGGTACATTTGCCTACAGCAGGATGCCTTTTGGCCTAACTAATGTTGGCGCCACTTTTCAGCGGGCCATGGATTTCGCATTCAAAGGTATGATGGGGAAAGTCATTGTGGTTTATTTAGATGACTTAACCGTGTTCTCTAAACAACGAAATGATCATTGTGATCATTTGGAGCAAGTATTGGCCAGGTGCCGAGAACATGGGATTTCCCTAAATCCAAAAAAGTCAGTTTTTGGAGTCACGGAAGGAAAGTTGCTTAGGGCATGTGGTTAGCAAAGAAGGAACAAAGATAGATACCGAAAGAGTTAAGGCTATTCAAAGCCTTACTTTGCCTACAAGTAAGACTGGTGTTCATTCTTTCTTCGGAAAGGTGAACTTTCTCAGACGTTTTGTTCCTGACTTTGCTGAGAAGACTCGTCACATATTGAACATGATGAAGGGGTCACCAACTTTCAGATGGAGCGAAGAGGGGAAGAGGTCGTTTGACGAAATAAAAGTTTCCGTTGCTAATGCACCAGTCCTAGTATGTCCCGATATCTCCAAGGACTTCATCATGTATAGTTACGCATCTGAGCATACTGTGTCCGCAATATTGATGCAAAAGAATTCGGAGGATGTCGAATCTCGATTACGTTCATGAGTTCTCCCCTCAAGCCTCACGAACTAAAAATGACTCAATTGGAAAAGCATGCCTTTTTCGTTGTCAAAGCAGTGAAGAATTTCAGGTATTACATTCTAAACTCACATACGGTGGTGTTGGTCCCTGACACGGCAATGAAATCAATTCTAACTCAAACAGGAGTTAGGAAGCTTGCGAGGAAATTGGATCGCAGGTCCGGGAGTATGACCTGGATATTAAACCAACCAAGCTAGTGAGGGGCAGGGCCTATGTCACCATGGCTGAAAACAAAGATTCGAAAACCACGATGAAAGGGGTGACTACACTGATGAAGCACGGGACCAGCTGGAAAACTGACGATTCGCTACCCTCTGGTCCTATTTGTTGTCGCGACTAAACCAAGCAATGAATGGTATTCCAATATTTCTTTCTTCCTCACCTACGGCGAATGCCCAATGCACCTAACTCGAAAGGAGAAGCACACTATAAAGCTCGAGAGAAGCTAAATATGTCATCTAGAATGACAGCTTATATAAACGTGGGATAGATGGCGTCTTTTTGCGATGTGTTGACAAACCTCAAAGAGTAAAACTACTGGAAAGTTTTCACAATTCAGCTTGGGGGCATTTCTCTTCCTCCGTGACTGCAAACAAGATCATTCGAGCTAGGTACTATTGGCCGACGCTCTTTCAGGATACAGCCACCTGGGTGGCAAAGTGTGAACCTTGCCAATTAGCTGCCCGCAAGCCCAAATTGGCCGCTTTTCCCCTTAGGCCTGCTATCATCAACGAACCATTCGAGCAATGGGGAATTGATTTTATTGGTGCACTCAATCCTCAATCAAGTGTCAGACATAGCTATGTCCTTACAACAACAGATTACTTCACCAAGTGGGTAGAAGCCATACCTGTTAAGCATGCCACCTCTGAGATGGTTTGTAATTTCATTAAAGAAAACATCATTGTCAGGTTTGGCGTTCCAAACAAAATTGTTGCTGATAATGCTTCTAACTTCTCCTCACGGGAAGTTATTAGTTTTTGTTATGAATATGGGATAACTTTGGCTCATGCCTCAGATTATTACCCCAGGGAAATGGTCAGGCAGAATCCAGCAACAAGAACTTGGTGACCATCATACGGAAGTTAGTGGATGAGAATCAGATGTGGCACAAGTCTTTGTACGACGCTTTGTGGGCCGATCGTATTACTCCCAAGAGGTCTCTCGGCATGTCACCTTTTCAAGTGTTATATGGCACTGATGCCGAGCTTCCCATTTCTGTGGAACTTCCTGCTCTGCGCTTGGCACGAGCCATTGAAGATGAAACTTTCCAGAATTCTCTAGAAAAGAGGATCATGTATCTGGCAGAACTTGAAGAAAAGAGAGTAAGGGTGGTCGACAGGATCACCGAACATCAGAATCAAGTTAAGAGACTGTTCGATAAAAAGGCAAAGAAGAGGGATTTTCAAGTGGGAGATCTCGTCCTTTTGTGGGACAAGCGAAGAGAGCCAAAGGGCATGCATGGAAAGTTTGATTCCCTGTGGAGAGGGCCCTTCAAGATCAAGCAGCTCAACGGAGAGAATAGCTTCTATCTCTCATATCTGGATGGAACCGAGCTCCCGCTTCCTTATAGCGGGCAACATCTGAAAATTTTCAAGAAGTAGAGCTTGCTCTCTTCTTTGTACAGTTTGCTTTAGTTGTGTGTTTGTTTTCGTCGTTTGTTTGCTTTCGGTTTGTTGTGTGTTCCTTTTGCTCTTCCTCCCAGTCACCCTTGTTTTTGACTCTACTGTTAATGGATAGGCACATGAGATCTGGGATTCTCTACCCCCGAGTTTGCTCAGGGATAGTCCCCAGAAAGAGCCAGCTGTTATCCCGTAAAATTGACAAGGGCAATTTTACCGATAACCATACCGAAAACTTTGTTCCGATCCCTCGTTAGGGATCCCTTGCGTTCGAAACATTGCAAAATCCCTTCCCGGGAAATCTGGTTTTCGAACTTAGTCTTTTTTGGTCTTTTTTGGCTAGGCGCATGGAATTACTATGTAACACCAACTTTTGGTGCGCCCCCTTTAAAGCCTTTGGCGCATATTTTTCAAAGTGTCAACACGCCTTTTCGTGTGCCTCAGTATGTTGAGTCTTCTTCTGCGTGCGCCAGGTGCATGCGCCTTCATGTTAGCACAACTTTTGTTGCGCCACTTTTCAAAGGCACCAAAGGGCACACATAATCTAATGACAACACAACTTTTGGTGTGCCAAACGCGCGCTTAGTTTCATGCTGGCAAATGCTTTCATGCGCCAAAGGGCGCATGCCTTCCCATGTCGACAGCAACTTTGGTGCGCCCTTTCTAAAGTTGGTGGCGCATTTATGACTTGCTCACCTATATATATATATATATATATATATATATATATATATATATATATGCGTGTGTGTGTGTGTGTGTGTGTGTTTTCGCGCCACAAATGTCATTTTCACCAGACGCATCACGTGATTATTTTCTCTGGCCTGTCAGCCCCTGCCTCGTCGTTTTCAACGCGTTGTGGACCCGTTTGCCAGATTCTCACTATTTATCCGGGTAAGTGTTCTTGTCTCTTCCATGCGTTTTTGCATTTTGGTTCTTTGTGCTTGGTGGTCTGGTTTTAGTTTGTGTTTGGGGATATCAAAATGTTGATCTAGCCTCCTCCTTTTGCTATCTTCCCATATCCCTCCCCCTCTGTCCAGATCTGCTGGTAGGGGAACTTGTCTGAAAAACATGGTTTTATTTCCTTTTAAATGAGCCGTTTCATTGCCCAATAACCCTGCTAAAACAAATGAAGAGAGAAATGAAGATGACTATTTTTCCCTTTGGCGCACCGGCGCGTCTTGCAACATCAAAAACAGTTGCGCCCCTTTGGCGCATCTGTCACCCCTGCAACATGACTAAAATCCGCGCCAATGGCGCACCCATCTTGCCTGCTGCAAACACTAGCCCTGCGCCCTCAATGGCGCACCAACCTTCCTTGTTGCATCGCATAAACATGCGCCCCTTTGGCGCACCCTGCATCTGCGCAACACCGGCTTAATCTGCGCCAAGTGCAAGACTTTGAAAGCGCAGCGCATTCTTCATTGCAAAAGCATTATGTCATGTAAACCCTCCATGCGCTGCGCCAAGTTAGCTTTGGCGCACGAGAAGTTTATGTAACACAAAAGATACATGCGCCAAAGGGCGCACCAAATCCCCATGTAACATGAAAAAGCCATGCGCCTTCGGCGCATCCTGTCTCCGTGCAACACGATGTTTTTATGCGCCCTTTTGTAAAATGCATCCTGCAGTATTCATGCGCCATGCGCCTTTGGCGCTTTAACCCTTGCAACATACTTTCCCCGTGCGCCTTACCTATTTAGCCTCAGTGGAGCCGCAGGCTTTCATGCGCCATGTGCCCTGAGTCTCAAAATCTCTAACTCTTTCCTCTGCTAACATTTCAATGGAAGATCAAATGGCTAATACAACCTTTTCGGATTGGGTCTCGCTTCTTCTTCATGCAGATCAGCAACTGAGTTCGAAAGAACATATGCCGACATGAAGACGAGACCTTCCAACAAATGTTCGATGCTCACCAAAGATCCGGTCAAGTTTAGCATCTTCGGCCATCCAAGGCCCTCAACAAAATCATGTCCACTGGACTACCGGGTGGATCAGCTTAGAATTTATTCTAGAAAAGATTGACAAAGTCAAGGAAGAAGCCCCGGGATGCGATGCACCAAATGAAACAAATTGTTCTTAATATGTCGCCGTGGTTACTTACTCCTTCCTTCACTTTAAGGAAAGTGATGAAACCACCCGGATCTTGAGGAGATCGCTTCTCATAGAACGGGCCGAGGTCACATTTGACACGTAATCTATCAACAACGTGCTTTGGCTCGTAGGGACTTCATCCGGGTTCCTCATTGAGGCGAGAAAGGACTATTCCAAACTCCCGAGAAAAGCTCATAGATGAGCGGGAGACTTGTGAGGCGATAAGTGATAGGCAAGGATCCTTCCCAGATCAACTAGGGCCAATAATCAACAAGTTCATGGAATACCGCTCTCGCCCATATCTCGTCACCTGAGGAGCAACAAAAGCAGTCCACCCCCTTTCGGCCGCAGGATGATGATGACGAATAGCTGCTTCTTCTTCTTCTTCTTCTTCTTCTTCTTCTTCTTCTTCTTCTTCTCTTTCTCTTCTCCGTCTTTCTTTTTGGAAATATCTGGAGTGTGTTGATACAAATGATGACGTCATCCATGTTGCATCATGGGATGATGTCATCCATCAAGTTGTAAAAAGTCAACATGACTTTTAGATATTTTGTAAATATCT
Source organism: Taxus wallichiana var. yunnanensis (assembly GCA_018340775.1). Lineage (NCBI taxonomy): Eukaryota > Viridiplantae > Streptophyta > Pinopsida > Cupressales > Taxaceae > Taxus > Taxus wallichiana. Next base: position 949,386,092 of record CM031239.1, on the reverse strand, counting down.
TTGTAAATAGTTGTTGGCTCCTTTTTGCCTTCTTTTCTCTTCTTCTTCTATATATACCCCAATACTTGTTGTATTGTGGGATGGATGGATATCTTTCAGATGAAAAATAGAAGTGAAGAAAAAAATAATTTGAGCTTTCTTATGTAGAAGAAAACAAAGATATACAAATATTGAGACTTTGTCTTTGAATAGTCAGTGTTATGCATCGACCTTTCTTATGCTAGATCTGTATGTGTTTATTCTCATAGATTCATATCTACTTTTTGTCATTTATTCATCATCAGTATTGCTTTGCTCGTTTATGCAAGTAGGTTTGGCTCTGTTTACTACCAATCCCAAAACATAAACCTTCTGACCTTTCTACTTTGGAATTCATTTCTTTTCTTCCTTCGGACCTGCTCTTTCTTCATCCCCTCTTCCTTTCCTTTCTTTTCGCAGTCGGAAACACCCCTACTGGGATGAGATCCCAAACCCCCGAAGGCAGAATCTGTGAGACTTGCATAGATTCCTGCTGGTAGAATAGCAATAAACCAGTTTCGCTTTGTTGACTCAAAGAGGGGCTATGCCCTGCACACTGTTGGCTCGTCTATCCATAGATCTGTCCAGGCGACAGATTTTCAGACCAACACATTTCTACTTCGCTTCTTTGTGATTTCAATCTCTTCCTACGTGGCTCACAAGGCTATGCATGTAATAGAGGGATTGATCTACTCAGAGTAAAAATAGAACTCTGTGTTAGCTTGAATAGGACGGGTTAATTTGTTTTCGAATTGCTTGAAGTTGGTGAAACTTTGGGGGTTTTCCATTGGAGTTCGAGTTTCAAGTTGCTTGGAACAAATTTTCTTGTATAAACCTAGGGTAAATACTTCTGGGGTTTCTAGTTTTTCAGTGAGGGAAGATTTCGGACCCATTCTAGGCATGAATCGTTTGATCTCCCTCTTGACAACTTATTTTATTTACTATGTGCATAAACGGAAATCTCTGCAATAGGTTACTTTGTTTTTGGATCTTGTATGAATTGGGTTTTAACGTGTGAATGCTCCTGAGTTTTGTTGATTCATTTCAAAGTTAAATCTAGGAACGAATATGTTTCAGGGGGTTTCTATTATTATTAATATTTTGAATATCTTGTTAAAAATCTGGGGTTTTCGTGGATTATGATTATGATGAGAAACTTACCAAATTTGGGATTATACCCGATTATTAGAGGAATACTTTGACTGTAACTTCTCCATTCAATGATTTGCATTGAATCCTTAAAAATAATACGAGTATCCTCTAGACTTTGTTTAGCACGACCTGCTTAGGGGCGACTCATTGTTCATGGCTTTGATGTTGTTAATCCAAAAACCCATTTGGGTTTTAAGTACCCTGATCGTTTCAATGACTGCCTTTGTCCAGTCATATTAAATGTTGTGAAGCTTACGTTTATGCCTCTGGTATTTTACCTACTTGAGCAGTTTCGTGTACGAACTGTCCGAGACATATGATGGAGAAACTCCATGCTTGTTTTGTTATGAGAAATTTGTGTTATTTTAGAGTTTGCTATCAAGTTAATAGTGACTCTTCCGATACTGATTCCTGGATGAATCTAGACCTTCTATTTGTGTAGTCATGATTTTTGTTGAATGATATCAGTCCACTGTTTAGAATAATGGAATTGAATTTTAGTTTGGGTCTGTACTTTTTTATCCTTCTTATGATATATATGTTTACTATTTACGACGTTTTCGTTGAATAAGGAAATTGTGGGTGATTCGAGTGGTTTTCGACATGATTAAGGTAAAAGCTATTTACCTTAATGTTCTAGAATAGACAAATATACTTATGTTGGGATATCATTTTCACTTTTATATTGTGGGACTTTACCCTTGTCGATATGGCATCTTACCTGTGTTGGGACGACATTTTTAAGTAAATATTTGTTTTATGTGTTATGATCATGAGAGGGATAGTCCTGGGAATATCGTGCAGATCTGCATTTCAGTACATCTCCTTTTTGGAATTCTATTTTTAGAATCGATTAAGGGAGATTTGTTGGCACTTTCACGATCTTTGTTTCGTTTAAGGTTACAGATGCTTACCTCAATCTTGTCGAATGCCTTGATAATTTTTGTATAAGGACATTATAATACGTTATTACTGTTCACCCCACATTTGTAATGGAGTAATATGTAGAGATTTGTATTCATGTTTTAGTTTATACCTATTATAATTATTTTAAAGATCACCTTATATAAAAGCGGATCTAATACTCTTAGTATTATCATAACTTCGACCTTGGGGATAGATAGCAATTTATCTGTATAAAATTTGCATACAATATATAGGAAAAATGTGTGTAGGTTGAACTCATTGATGGGCTTATAAACTATTTCAGTATTGAAATATTTTTGGATAATTTGCATACTTTTGATATATGTAAATATGTACTCCTTTCTTGTGAAATATGCCATTAAGGCACTCAGAAATTAAGACGGTAATTAGTTCTTATGTGGATGCAAAGTAAGTCATTTTTATGATATATTGAATCTCAGTACTATTATGTTGTTGTATGATATAATGTTGCAGCATTTCATTTATTCAGATATTAAATGGCATAAGTTGTTAAGCAGGAAAGAGAACCTTTCATGCCAATTCAATTGAACTGGCCTCTTCTAACATTTTGCAGATGGCGTAATTTAAGTCTTCTTGGCGGATGTTGTTGAAAGAAATTGTTTGTTTCGAATTGTTTGATTAAATTTTGCAATGTATTGATTATTGTGATTGTAAGCAAGTGAAATATTGTTGTTCTATTTGATTAATAAAAAGGGCTAAATTAGCCTAATATGATTTGTAACTATATTGAGAAGGAAATAAATCAGTTGTATTGGTTATTTAATGATGTAACATTATGGATCAAATTTATTGGAAAATGTTACTCTATTTATTTAATGTAATGTTATGGAACCTATGTTTGATTAATATGTTATATTGTTGAGTGATTAAATATAATATATTAAATGGGTAATATATGAATAGGTTATATTTAAATATAAATGGATTAAGTGCAATATGGATTGTTGATTCATTTTAAAAGTTAGTTCAATCTAGTGAACATTTTTGGGAATGATACTTTACTAGTGGAAATAACAAAAGGATTATGGGATTAAAGAAGTAAGCTAATTGAAATTTACATTCAAGATGTAAAAAGAATGTAAGAGTATAAATTTAATATACATTTACAACTTACATGAATATAACAACATGTTTAACTATACCTTATAGTTATATGAACACTTATTAATCACATGCATAATGATTATTCGTAAAGAAAGGAAACCTATTATCACATCAATGTGAAAGGGATCATCATGACAAATGATATCTCACTTGCACGGTAACTTGATCATTAATAATGACACGTAATAAATTAAGTGCACTTAAGGAAACAACTATTAATGACATACTTAGTACTGATAGATAACATAAGATCTATCTGTAGACCTAGATCTCTAGGATTCCATAATTAGTTATATGATACAAACAAGATGTTGTCTTTTAATAGAAACAACATGAAATCACATGGATTAAGTATCATTTGTCATATGTACAAAGCACGACGGTATGGAATGAGGTACGTAAGTACTTTTAGATCATTGGGATAGGGTACAAATGTATTTATCTGTCTTAATAAACTAAATCAACCTAGTAAATAGGAATGGACATTAATGAATGCTTAAGTTGTTAACTATGAACTTATGATTAACTATAAATGAGGATATGTGATAGTTAATCTAATCTAAAACGACATTTAAATGCAGTAAATAACTATAAAAATGACCCAAACAACTATGAAAATGCAAATGTTAAACCCTAGAGTACTAAGAGAGTTAGAATGAACTTAGTTGATTAGAGAAGCTCGTTGGATGTGTCATAGAATGAAAAAAATAGTTTGGAAGTAAGAACGACCGTGCAGAGGTCCCAAAAAGGAAAAATTTGAGTTGCTTCTCTAGATTGAGCGCCTGAAAGAGACTAGGTCACCCGTGGGGACTCAAGTCCAGTAAAATGGGTGCCCTGGTCTACGCAAAAGGTCTGGAACTGAGTTTCACAGGTTCGAAGGTAGTTTGAAACCCTCGTTGTTTGTCACATTAGACTCATTGCACTCGCCATGTGTCGTTAATAATCCAAGATGTATATAAGACCTGCAAAATACCAAAGAGGAATATCAAAAATGTAAAAAAATAAGAATGCAAATGAATGGGTCGACCGACCTTAGTTGCTACAAACAGGGGGCTTACTAGCTGAGCATTGCACTACATTTTGGATCCAAATGTAGTTTTGGTGTGTATGTACATCATGTGCCCTATGTGTTATTCTTCCAAATACTTTTTGAAGTAGTGAGAAATAACTAGATGTAAAAATGTAGTAGAATGGTGCATAAAATAGAATAGAATCCCTCCCCTATGATTGTGTGATGTAGATGAACCAAATTTTTCCTTGTGATAGAGCTAATGGATGCGAATGATCTCCAAATGAATGCAACTCTAGGTGGATGATAATAGTGACTAGTGCTTGGTCCTTCATTATGGTCTCTTCACTTTATATTTATAGGGTTCTCTTGATCTAATTTCTTATTTAACCCCGAAATGGTCGACCACCAAAAAGATAAAGATCTCAAATGGATAGAAAGAGCCCAAAAAGTGGTGGGAAAGTTCAAAAAGGATCGAACACCATTGGTGGGACCAGGGCTCCCATGGGCGCCTACCAAAGCTAAAATGACAAGATGATAAAACCGACAAGACATGTGGGTGCAAGAGGTTAGAAATGATGAAAGGAAACAAAATAAGATGGCCAAAAGAAAGGGGTTGATTAGTACTTTCTTCACTCAAAAACCTTCTAAATAGTAGTATAAAACAGGACTAAACAATGTCTAAAGTGTATGATTTTGTGTCTACAACTTAGTAACTTAAGAAATGGAAGAGAATCCAGATAACTGAATTAGGTGAAAGACAAGTTCCCAACGAAGAATGTGTTGTTACAGAACCAAGCATGGCAAACATGTCTCTAAAACTTTAATCAAAGTAGTGTAAGCTACATGATTACACTATCATGATTTCACTAAGATCTAAGATGTAGGATGCTCGATGGGATTCAAATGACTGAGTTCTAGGTATGCACTTAGAAAACATCACTTGATTATCAATGCATAAAAATAAAACCACTACTATACTTTGTATACATGCTCATAAAGAGTAATCCATGGGAGGATTGTTTACTAACCGACTCATGCAGCTACATGTGGTTTTTCACTATTATAGGATGGATTGAATTTAAGATTTATGTTGGATTTAAATGTTGGGTATTTAAATCAGTGAAGCATGAAGTTTTACCAAAAAAAAATTCTAGTTGAGAAGCGTAATAAAGAGGTGTTATAACAAACATGATTTTCGGTGACTCACAAAATGCCTCTCCAAACCTCGGAATGGGAAAGTCAATTTTTGGTTGCGTTCCCTACCAAGTAAGGTATTGCATCAAACCTTATAACACCCTCGAATGATAATTTGTGCACTTTTTGTCACCCCTTTAGGAGCCCTATTAACCCTTTTTGAGGCTTAGGGAAGTTGAAAATCAAAAGACGGGTTTGGTTTTGGCTTGTCGTTTTAGACCTAGAAGAAGAAATGGATATCAACCTCTCAGTAGAACTCTAGTATTTATACTTGAAATTTTCTCGCAACCCTTAGTTATGAGAAAACCACCTCGCCAGATTAGTTTACGAGGGGGTTTTGTAGGCCTTCACTACTAGTTGACTAGGTCAAGCTAGCCCAATTAAACTTATTTTCCATTTGTACCATGGTTCTCTCAAAAATATATATGAGAACATATTTTTGTCCATTTGTACCATGTTCATTAGTTCTAGGTTCCGTTTTCACTCATGTGAATTCTATATATATATGTGAGAACATATATGATTTGTCCCATGGTGCGCTACCCTCTATCGCTAATTATTGTTCAAACACGACTTCTTATCCCTCAACAAATTTACTCGTTTTCACAAACTAGTTGGTAAATGTGAAAGAATGTCAGTAAAATGGGTTTCCTCTCCTCTCTGTCAAATAACTCTCAATGAGAAAAATGAAATGAAATTAATCTTATATACACTTATATATGACTCTCTGGAACTCTCTTTCTGTCACTTTTTGTGAGAAACTTAATTATCAATAAAATGGCTCTTTCTTTCTCTCCTCTCTCTCTCTCTCTCTCTCTCTCTCTCTCTCTCTCTCTAGGAAACGAAATGAAATGAAATTAATGTCTCTCTAACTCTCTCTCTCTCTCTCTCTCTCTCTCTCTCTCTTGTTGTGTCCTAAGTATTATAATCATGTGATGAAAACATGAATTATGCTATATTTTGGGTAGATGTCATGCCAACAGATTGTTCGACCATGTGTTGGTTATAGGTACCAAGACAATGAGAAATTAGATTGATCTTTGGTGATTTCAAAATAGCATGTTATTTTGGAACAATGTAATTATATAGGATATATCAACAATACCGTTATATATGGAAATGTTAATTATTGAATTTTGTGATGAGTATGAAATTGTTAGCATCTTGGGGTACCTTGTCACATAGGTACATTTGTGTGAGGAAATGCTTGTACTATGTGTACCTTGTCACATTGGGTGTGAGTACAATCATTTTCCCTAGGTATCATAATTCTAGTCTCCTCTTGAACAAGTTATCCTTCATGTGTGTGTTGTCCTTGGTGCTCTAGTGGGTAGCCAAAGCCTTATGAATATTTTGGGGTCTTTTTACCTTCAAATGATCTCATTAAAGATATTTAAATGACTCGAGTGGAACCTACATCTTAAGATACCTATGTATGAAACTATTGAGTTTGAAGCCCTTTTCTCTTCACAAATAGAAGTGTTACCTTGCAAGAAGTACCTTTAGTTGTGAAAAAGTTGTGAGATAAGTATATTTGTTTTCTCTAGTTTTACCTAATGGTATGGTGTAGATCCCTTTTGGGTGTTAATAGGAATTATTTGAACGTGGACCTCTCATGAGAATTAGGGTGAATTACACATTAATGTATGTTTTCCAATGAGAAGAGTAGTGGCTTAGAAGGTAATAGGATGTATAAAATTGTAATTGAATGTCTCTTTATAACGTGTATCTAATACATCAATTTCCTAGGAATATTATAATTTATTGTTACATGTGAGATCATACCCTTAGAATCTTGATGTATATGTGAAGAACAAGTATTATATGAACATTAGTTATTTTAAAATGAAGTCAATATGAAGTCAATGTAATGACGTAAAGATTATAAGAACATGAGTAAATGAGATGAGATTTTGGAGCGGTTGTTATAAATATCGTATAGACCTTTGAATGATGTTGAAAATGACTAAGATGAATTTTACAATTGTTGGTGAAATAATTTGTTGTATGACAAATTAGGTGTTTCCACCAATGCTCATGGGGATACGCCCCTCCTTCTTATGTATGGGGAGGCTCTCATTATTGAATGTAAACTAATCTACTCCTATCTATATGTTTTGGGGTGGCCAAATAGGTCGGGATCACATAGGAACACTTCACTAAACTTGCGACAAAGTGCTTGTACAAGGTACAAGGGAGGAAATTGTAGTGATGAGGGTTGTAGGAGAGAAATTAGACAAAGGAAGGTTAATGTTGTGAGTAGGCATGAGTAGAATTCACACCCAATAACCAGAGTAGTTCAACATTCAATTAGAGAAAAGTAACGATGCAATCCATTAGTGAGACTTATCAAATTAAAGAAACACATTTTATTACATTCGCCCATGAAAGATACAAAGCTCTTTCTTGATCACTATACTTACAAAGTGCAAAAGGGAGAAAATAGAAGAACACATAGGAAAAGGGAAATGGAAGAAATATAGCTTTTATTTATTGTGCATTGGTGATACAAATCTCAACAACAATAATCAACAATGGCTACAGAGTGAAATCAACATTTCAGGATCCTTTGGAATGGAGAAGCCATCCCAATTTATAGTAATGTGAATTGACCTTTCACCTACCCCCCACATGACTCTTCATGTTCCTATTCCACTTATGACTTTACATCTTCCTAGGATATGAGAAATAAGTTCCCTTTTATAAATTAAAGGGACTTTTACAATATAACTTTAGGAAGTCACTTAAGTGAATGAGACAAAATATAATGATTACGCTCAATGAAGAATTAGAGGAGGGAGAGAAGAAAGAAAAGGAAAAAGGAGGGGGAGAAGTTGTCATATCTGATGAAGAAATTCCCTGTGATGAAGAACTTTGTTGATTCATGCCTCATGATGAAGATTTTCCAGAATGGACTCCTGCTCCTTGAATTCCTTATTGAATTGAGCTATCGCAGTTATCAACTTATCTGCCTCTGGAATAAAAATGCAGCCCAACACCTTGGTCGATGTCTTGGGGACATCATGATATTATTTCATTGACTAATAAATTCTTCATGGTCCATTGGAATTGCAGCAATAAAACTTATGATATTCACCATGGACTCTAAGTTAGCTTCATTGAAGGAAAGAGAGTCACATGCCTCTTTCTTGACTAGCTCCTGAAGGAAACAATGAGTTCTTCTGATGATGAATCCTTTGTGAGTGGAGGGAACTAAATTTTCTGAACACAATTGTGGACATCACTCAAGATCTTGAAAGCATGTTGTCTACAAGATTCTAACTCGGATATGGCGTTTTGAGCATTCCATATTTCATATCTATGATGTGGACCCAAACTTGAGACAAGTTCTTTGCGGCAGATGAAACCACGTTATTACTCACAAGGGTGTGTGAGTCAAAGGAACTCATCTCAGACACTAGTGGGAACACCTCATCTAAATGATTTACCTCTTTTTCAAACTCCTCCCTTGATTTTTCCACTTTTGACAATGTTGCAAACAACATACTTGATGAGAAAAATGATATATAAAATAATCCCTTGCCTTACTCAATTATTTTCTCAATCCACTTCTTGTTGCACTTCCTTGCATCATATATACTTGTGCTTTCTTGACCACTTCAGGATCAACACTACTGATTGGAAGGATATGTTCTCTTTGGGAGAGAAGATGTTGAGTCGAGCTCCAAGAAGGGTTGAATGTTAGACTAAGAACTTTTACATGTTTCTTCAACTTCATAATTTTTTGCTGTATTCTTCATTCTGAGTGAGGAGGTGAGAAGAAAATTTATTGAACAAATGAGAATCACCCTCGTGTAAAGCTTGACCTAATGAGATATGAGTCAACTCATAATTTGATAGAGTCATCTCCTCAATAGCTTTTTCATTCTTAAGTCTAGGAACTTAAACCTATTGATTACCTAAGATGCCACTAAAGAATCGAGATGTTTTATGGGCCTTCTTTCTTTGTTTGGGCTTCAATGTACCCGAGATTACTTCGATACTAGGCACAATAGCAAGTTGCTTTTATGTTGGCTCACTCTCGAGCATTTCTTGAGTCTAAGGAAAAAGCTCTTCAGGAGTTTGACATGATGTCTATCCATGGAGCACCTTCAATGAGCGGAGGGAACTCAAGTCTCTGATCACAATTATAGACATCACTCAAGATCTCGAAAGCATGTTGTCCACAAGATTTTAACTCAGATATGACATTCTTGAGCATTCCATATTTCATATCTATGATGAGGACCCAAACTTAAGACAAGTTCTCTGCGGCGGATGCAAACACTTTCTTACCCATAAGGGTGTGAGATTCAAGGAACTCATCTCGAGCATGAGTAGGAACACCTCATCCAAATGATTGACCTCTTTTACAAACTCCTCCCTTGTTTCGTACACTTTTGACAATGTTGCAAGAACATACTTGATGAGAGAAATGATATCTGGAAACAATCCCTTGTTTTGCTCAATGATTTTCTCAATCCACATCTCGTTGGCCTTCCCTTGCATCATATAGCCTTGTGCTTTCTTGACCGCTTTAGGATCAACATTGTTGATTGGAAGGATATGTTCTCTTTGGGAGAAAATATGTTGAGTCGATCAAAGAAGGTTTGAATGTGAACACTGAGAACTTTTACATATTCCTCCAACTACATAATTATTTTCTTGTATTCTTCATTTCTAGAAAGGAGGCAAGAAGAAAATTCCTTAAACAGATGAGAGTCACCCTCATGTGAAGCTTGACCCAATGAGATGCGGGTTAACTCATAATCTGATAGAGGTGTCTCCTCAATAGGCTTTCCATTCTTATGGCTGGTAACTTCAACATATTGATTACCTGAGATGCCACTGAAGAAGCGAGATGTTTTCTAGGCCTTCTTTCTTCATTTGGGATTCAATTTCCCGAGATTGCTTCAAGACTCGGGCATAATGGCAAGTTGCTTTTTTTTTTTGTCTCTCTCGAGCATTTTTGAATCCATGGAAAAGGATCTTTAGGAGTTGACATGATGTTTGTCTCTGGAGCACCTTCAGTAGCTTGTTGTGGAATTAACTCATATTCACCATGGGGAAGCTCTGACCTTGGAGAAGACATACCAAAATGCTTATGAAGAGCAAGATGTTGTGAACTAATCTCACTTGATAGCTCTTTCTCGCAATATTTTACCTCAATTCAACCAACTCCTCTTAACTCACCTAACCCGCTCACCGTGCTCACACTAGCTCACTTGCCTTGAACAAATCTCTCGAAATCAATCAATCAAATCACCGAAGAGATGTAGATGGCTCTAACCTTATTTATGCAGAGTTCTTGACTCTTTTTAAATATTTTATTAGAATACATAATGTCTCTTTCTTTCAAATTTTGTGCCTTACAATGTTCTTCCTTACTCTTGTATATAAATGTAACCAAAATGATGCCTCGGGATCCTCGTGAAGGATGAATTACCTTGTTTGAGCTATGAATCCATATTGAAACCCCTGTGAAGATGTTGAAAAGCAATGAGATGAATGAAAATATATCCAACTACAAATTTTTGCACTCAAAATGGAGACTTTCTATTTTTAGTAGGTTGAACCAGGACTGATATTTTGGGATATTTCACCTATTTTTATCAAATTTGAACTTCTTGATCATCTGGCATACTCAGGTTTAACTCTGTTGACATGCTTTTCTATTTTTGGAAATTTTCTATTTTTAGACAATTGCCTTTTTTTTTTTTTCTTTTTTTGTGTTTTTCGCCTTTTTAGTCAAAATTGCCTAGTTTATCACTTTCAATGTTCACTGAGTGCATTGTTCTGAGAGGACTTGCTATTTTGGGTGAGTTACTATTTTTAGTAATTGGAGACACCTAAGACTTACTATATTTAGAAACTACACTTTCCCATCACACATTTCAATGAAAATGGCATCACTGGATTAGGCCCATCGGTATAATCTCATGCTCTGAATTTTAGCTCAATCCACCTCGCTAAACTATCGAAAACTCGAAAAGTGAAAGCTATGGCACAAAACGATGGTTTTCCACTATTAAAAATTCAAAACATCTTTGAATTTTCATTTACTTGCTTCTTGAAGGCACCTTGGATGGAAATGACTGTGAAAATATTATTCAGCTTTTATTCACCGGATTGGGAGATATGAATTTTTCAAGTTTTGGAGCATGGAGTCAATCTAAATAAATGTTGGCATGGTGTTTGGATAAATTACAGTTTTAATAGATTTTTGCAGCAATTTTCATGGAGTTATGGAAGAAAGTTGGAGTGAGAATGGGTTATAATGAATTTTATATCTTCCCGTAGCACTTTCTATTCACGAGAGAGAGAGAAGAAGCGACAGTGGAAAAGACTTAGTGAAATTAAGGTTTTTAACCAACTCAAGAGGACCACATTTTTGTCTCAATTGTCCCAAAGGGACAAGACAGATGGGGCAGAAAAATGTGCCCTCATGTGAGCATGACAAGTAATAGTAGCCTCATGTGTGTTTAAATGCTCACATTAACAATCAAGTTATACAAATTAAATGTGACAAGAGAAATGAGTAAAATTAAATGGAACCATTATAAGTAAAATGTTAAACAAAATAAAGAAAATGCAAGCTAGTTTAAAGAAGAATGAAGGTCTACATGTTAAGTTTTTTTTTAAATAATTAAGGTCAATAATGAAAATAGGATTGTAATAAATATGTAACCATGAAAGTGTCATGTCGTGGAGAGTGCCTATCCTTGGGTTCTTTTTGAGGTTGAGTCATTGTTGTATTTGTTCATTTGGGGAACGTGTGGCATTGATGTGCATCATGTGTTTATCATGTTGTCTATGTGGATCATTTCTTGTAAAAGTGTCTCATGTGATGTTGTGTTACTCTATTTGAGCCCAAGTGGTGTTGTGTATCAAGTAATGTAAAAATAAATAAAAAATTATTCGGTATTTTATTGGTGTATCGTGTGTCAAAATTGTTGTGTGTTACATCTTCTAATTGAATGTGGACCTACTTTGGTTATTGTTGGTGAGAATCTGCTAGTTCCTACTCACAACATTAACCCTCTCTCCCTATTTCTCCTATTCCTCTTTACCTTCCTTCATAGCAAATTCCTCCCTTGTACAATGTATAAGCATTTTACCACAGGTTTAGTGGAGTATTCTTGTGTGATCCTCAGCCTAACAACCACCCACATTTTTACATAGTTTACATTCAATAATGGGAACCTCCCCATATCCAAGAAAGAGGGGCTTAGCCCTATGACTCATTGGTGAAAACCAATAAGTTGCATTGCGACAAATTATTTCACCCACATAAACTCATGTTTACAATTAATAATTTTTGTGTGTGTGGTGTTTCAAAAGTATAGAGATTGGTTTGATCGGAGGAGATTCGCATGGGTTTCTCTAGAGAAAATTTACACTCAAATATTCATTGTATAATCTACCATCCATATTCATCATTCAACCGATATGATGTGTTTTTGAAAGTAGAAGTATGTTGTTGGAATAGAGAAAATTTTATTACAAACTTCTTATACATGCTTATGTAGCAACAATACACATCCAATACCTATGCATTTTTCCTCAAACAACTAAACCCATGTAAATAACATATCATAATTATATTTATAGAGTTTGGGTCTCTGTAAAATTTAATGGGTTTGAAGACAGAGATGTAAAAGTAAAGAAGCTGTACAAATTTTGAAAAAAACTCAAATCTCGGTTTGAGAAAAAACGTGGAGAAAGTACACGCATCTTTGATATATTTCCACTTAGAACCCAAGTGGCACTATATTTTCTATGAGTTCATTAGATGTATTTGATGCATTCCGCCCAATCTTTGTTTGGTCAAAATCTTTCCAGCCACATGTTGCCACGTCTACCTCTATTCTTTGTTACAAATTAACACGTTATAGTTTTTGTTATAGGGGAGAGGGGCCAATAGGTGAACAAGGTCCAATAGTTGATATGACTATTGATCACACAATACCCAATAGTTGTCATAGTACTATGTAGTAGTTTTTTTTTTTGACATAATAATTATGTAGAGTAGCAAATCACATCATGACATGTAAGACCTCTCACCCATGTACAAGTACAAAAAAGTCAATGTTCAACCAATTTCACACATATTCAAGTATTGGTTTCCACCATGGTTGTAGTGTAACTCAAGTTTAGTATTTTAAATCAATTCAAAATATGGGTTTCCCTCCAATTGAACATTCCAAAGAAAAAATATAAGCTAATACAAATCTAAACTACATATTAGTGAAAAAATTACAATCTCATATGATAAACAATTTATTTTATGGACCCCTTAACTTAGGGTGTACCACTACTAGCCCCTCTCCCTATGAGTCGGTGATGTTTTTTTATATTCGATTGTTGAGGGTCAAAAGTTTTAGTGGTTACATTTGTTATGTCATTTTAGTGTTTATTCTTCATTTCAATAATAGAGTTTGTATTAAATTATTAGTTGTTCGGTCATGCAATTATTTAGTTTTAATATAAGGTTAATATTGCTCATGAATTTGAGTCTAATCTCCAATATCGGTGTGTCGTTATAAAAAGTAATTACTTTTTATTTATCTTGTCAATTGTGTTTGTTGTTATTATCAAAAATATGTCGTCCAAAAATATTATTGTCAAAATGTGTCAAATTACAAAGTTGTTAATTGTGTAATCAAGAGTCAAAATAAGAGTCACCTCACGTGACTTTTATTATCTTCAAGTGTTTTGTCTGGTGTCTAGTCAAGAAAAAAAATTGAGTCAGTGTCAATTGTTTTGAAAAAAATTGTCTTGCGGATGAATTTTTGGTGTTACCTCGACATCCAAAAATAAATGATTATGTATTACGAGGAAATAAAGAATAATCACAATGTGCAAACAAATATGTTTTAATATAACATTTGTTGAGTAAGCAACATCGTTGACTGGAGGATGGAGGCACATAAGGTTGGAGGTCAATTAACAACCTCTCATCAGTCACCAATGATAGGGCTACACGAATTTTTGATGACATTTGTGTGCTTTATTTTTAGTTGTGTGTTTTCTATGGTATGCTTCGTTCTTTAGAGTCCCTATATTTGTTTGTGTTCATGTTGAGCAGTGATTCCTATGTACTTCCCTGATGTAATAACATAATGAAGAACAGAAAGCATAGTGAAAAACAACATCATGATACTTGAAGAGGTTGAATAGTCAAATGTGTTCCTGTTCATACCTAGGTTTGTGGTTAACCTTTGTAAAACCATTGAAGGATGTGCAGATGGTTCGTGCTCAAGTTCCAACACTAAGTAGGTCGATTTATTCCCTACAGTGAATGGTTGATAAGCAAATGGTTCTTGTACGTGGTCCCACACTACTTCGGTCAAATGTATTCTGAAGTGTATGGTCAATAAGAAGTTGATGTGTTCCTTCTTCTACCTTCAGTTTGAGTGTGTGCCAAGATCATGAGCGAGAAGAGGCGAGCAAGCTATTGAAAAAGTGTGAAAAAACTTTTTCTACCATGTAAACACTAAAGAGGGGAATGTTAGAAAATCATTGGTAAGTGTTGACTTTAGCATGGGTAATTATATTACCTTGGATGATAAAATAATTATATGTTTTAATATGAATAATTACATGAGTAATTATTCACTAATATATAAATGAGTTTTTATTAACAACTCATGTTATTTAGAGACTGTATTGTTTCGTGAGTAAAAATCACTTTTTATATGGAGTGTTGGGTGTTTTAGTGGTTGAACCAAACACCTAAAATATAGGAGATACTTGGCATATTTATTTGTATGGAGTCCCATTTGATTAATATGAGAAATATACAACATAATTAATTATTTTTGTGTGTCAATATATTCCTACTCTTGCAATAAGAATGGTGAATTACCAAGTGTGTGATACGTAGATTGGCAAATGTTTGTGCTAATAAGGGATGATTTTACCAATGATTTCCAATTAAGGGCAATTAGTTTTTATTAGTTTGAAATAAACCCAAACTTGCAATAAGAATGGCGAATTGGGACTAATAATGACCAATTAGGTCAATGAAGGATGTAATTAGCCCCATATAAAATGCTTATGCTAATATGTTATGATCTTCATGTTCGGATTTCACTAATGCCTCGAGGTTTTAGTGAAATAGTTGGTTACATTTGGTATCGGAGAAACCACCCAAGTTGAGTCCGGGCTATAGAAACGTGGTGGGATGTTATGATCCTCATATTCGTATTTCATTGTTGCCTCAAGGTTTTAGTGTAACGGTTCGTTACATAATAAGGGATAATTATGACCAATAATGGGAAATTATATGTGATTAGCCCCAAATCAACTAGCTCAAGTTCACTAATAAGGGCTAATGTGGACCAGTGACAAATAATTAATGTCAATGGAGGGTTTGATTATCCCCAAATTGACCAAATATATCTTCAAGGGAGAATCAATACCAATTAAGGTCAATGAAGGTGTGATTAGACTAGTTCCGAAATTTGGCCTCCTATAATCATTCTCGACCAAAGTTGCAAAACCACTTGACAATAATTTTTTAATCACAATCTTAGTATCATTAGTCTTTTTCATCTATTTAAGTGTGCAATCCAAGTTACATATTGTACTAATGCTTTATACATTCTTTTTCCATATTTCAATCTTTTATTTTTACTTTTCATATATGTAGTTTACTATATTGTCTTAGAATATAAATTGTGTTATGATCCCGGTGTTTGAATTGAATAATGCCTTAAGGTTTTGGTGTAATGGTTTTTTACATTTGGTATCATAGTAACCATGCAAGTTCGAGTCACGACGAGGTGGCTACACCGACATTGCAATGTTTTCCCGAGCTCATATAGAGTTGAGCATGGTCCCGCTATACGGGCGCAAATCTAGCCCAAGGTCCGGGCTATGGAGCGTGGTGGGATGTTATGATCTTGGTGTGTGAATTCACTAATGCCTTGAGGTTTTGGTGTAATTGATTTATTACAAATTTTGTAATGTTTTACCCAATTTAAGTTCAATGATGTTATATATTTTTGCAAACATGTGTACTTGAGTTTGTATTAGAGATCATAGACTAATAAGTTTCATATAAATATGATTTCAATATATTAGAGAGTGTTCTATATCTCTGGGAGTTGTAATTAAGAAAATAGTTTTTATAATCCCTTTAAGTTCAAAGTCAACCAAATTTATGAATTTCATTGTGAGGATTACATTACATACTTTTGCCCACTTGTTGTAATATTATCTTTGAGCCTTATCAATTACATCCATCTAAACAACAATGTTTAATCTATATTTTGTTGGCCTCTCGATCGTTGAACCATATAGATGTTCATGTTGCCAATGTCATGTAGGCATATTTAACATCTTTTAACTTAAAACACAACATTTTTCTATTGGTATGAATGCAAAAAAATAGCGGCATCTAAAAGGATCGTAAGAAATATATATCCGGACTTTAATGTTTTCTTTAACCATGAATAAAGCTCTAGTTATCATATAGTTCATCCCTTCGATTTAGTGTAGTAGTATGTGCACTTATTAGTCTAGAGTGTGTATGAACATTGCATAGAGTTATATGTTTTGATTAAAAAAACTCAATTGTTTTCGCCAATGTTATGCTCTTCTTTTGCAAACACCTATGTAAGGGAGCATGTGAACAACACATGTTGGTTATCACTTCTATAACTAAATATGGACAATGATGTCAAATACGTTGGGATCAAAGGAGGGTAGTTCATGGTTAAAGGAAACATTAAAGATGAAATATATTTTTGATAAAAAAACTCAATTTTTTTCATTTCAATGTTATGCTCTTCTTTTGCAAACACCTATGTAAGGGAGCTTGTGAACAACACATGTTGGTTATCACTTCTATAACTAAATATGGACAATGATGTCAAATACGATGGGATCAAAGGAGGGTAGTTCATGGTTAAAGGAAACATTAAAGATGAAATATATTTTTTCTATGATACCTTTTAGAAATTTGTGAGATGCAACCACAAAAATCTACTCTCATCCCATCCAATTCATTAAAATCGTGTTGTTCTAAGCTAAAATCAATGTGATCACTTATATTGTATGAAGATTGAGAGGCAAATGAAAAGTGCTCATATATGCCCAATTTTCCCAAACTCTAGCTATGTCTATATGATTACACCTAATATATGCCTAATTGAGTCACATTTTTTCAAAAAGTAGCATTTTGGCGATTATTGGTAAAAGAGTGTAATTTTTGCATATAGCCACTAATCATCCTTCATTCCTCATTAGAGTCTTGTGAGTTTCAAAACACGTTAAAAGATAACGAAATATCCCAACTAATTATACGACACTTAAGATTTCTCATTACAAAGGTAACGCGACTAAGTCACAAAATACGGCGAAGTGGAACCATTCCGTAATCGCGAACAACTTGAAGGATTAAAACAATTTTTACGTCATTAAAACAACGTCACAATATCGGTATGAGGAAAACGAAGTCGACTTAACGTCATGTAATGCGTAAGATAAACTATTTACGGTTATTATTATTATTATTATTATTTTAAACATCGACGATAATAAATCGTGATTTACATCAAGGGTCAAGGAAATAGATAGCAATAAAGCTTATCACGTTGGGAGGGTAAATATGAGTTTTAAAATTTTATTTATGACAAGATTAATAATTGTTTTGAGAACGATTAATATATTCAAATTTTCCTTCATTCAAAATTTTCATTCCAAAATGAAAATACTATAATTGTTTCAAAGGTCAAATTTTACAACCTAATTACAACAACAATGTTTAAATCATATTTCCAACCATCCAAATCACATAATTTAATTTAATCTCTCATAACATATTAACACATTCATTTTACAAAGGAGAAATAAGGTAAAATGCAAGTATACAAGCCCTCTTAAGAGGATACAAAATGCCAAAAAATTGGCTCAAAACATTAAAAAAAAAATGTATTTCAAATCTACAACTCTCAGAACTTCAAATGTTCTTTTGCTTTGGAAATATCTAATTTCATGTTTCATAAACCATACCAAATAGCCATAAAAATCCCCCTTATCTCTCCATATTTTCACCATCTCCTTATCACTCCAAAACTCCCCTTATCCCTCCAAACTCCCCAAGAAGGATTTTCAAACATAAATCCATCCCTACCTACAAACCAAATGTAGGAGGGTTCCCAAATAGAGTGGAGGAAAATTCCTCCCTCTTCCCATACAAGCTCCCAAAACCCACACCCCTCAAGGGTGGGTGGAGCAAAAATAACAACACATAATGTACATTTCCACAATTTGATCACACACCAACATGTAAGGAAAATTGAGCAAAAACATAAGTGTACAAGGCCCTACCTTGTGTTCCACAAGCCAAAATTCCAAAGATGCCTTCCCAAATAGCTCAAAACTCCACCAAGCTTCAAGTTTTTTTCCAAAATTTCCAAAGCAAAAGAACCCCCTCTCCATGGAAGTGAGGGTTTAAAAAGAGAAGTAGAAACCAAGACAAGCAATGGGAAGGTGACAAATGTCACCTTCCACCAAAACCCAAACCAATGGAGAATCCACAAAATTCACCCAAAAGGAATACGAAAAAATTCCAAAATTAGCCCAAGCAATGATGAAGGAATTTTCCAAATCCCATACAAACCCAAAAATCAAAAAGCCCATAAACTAGCAATTGTACGTGAAATGTACGATGGAAACACGAAGGGGATGGAGCAAATAAATAACACTTGAGGAAGTAAAAATGAGGGAGAGGATTAGAGGCTATGAGGAAGGGGTTGGAGGAAGGGGAAGTATATTTTGTTCCACTATATTGTCTCCATATTACTCGCATTTAAACTAAAAATTTGGGGAAATAAAAAAAGTTCCATTTTAGACCCAACCGAAATGCTTACTTCTTGGATCACTTTGTAGCCCCCTTTTTAATATAAAGATGGAGTAATTGTAGGAAAATAGGTAATGTGTGAACAATCGTTGATAATTGAGTCCCTCCAACAGTTGGCCATACATGTATGGCAAACAAATGTTTTCAAATGGGACTCTATTATTCATATGAATGTAATTTGATCTTAAAGTGGCCAAAATTTAAAATTGGGAAAATTCAATAGGCTCCAAGGTCAAAACCCAACCACATTGCTTTCTTCATGTAGCACTTTGTAGCCTCACTTTTTAGTTTTAAGCTCGAGTGAATGCAAGACTAATTGCAGGAAAATAGGCGATGCATGAACAATCATTGATAATTGAGCCCCTCCAACAATTAGTCATATGAGTGACAGGTAGATTTTATCTGTCAATTGAGATTTTCTATTTATTTTTATTTTGTATGTTGTCAAGGTTTTTGAATGGATGGCGTTTGATTTGTTAGAAAAGACGAAGACATCAATGGAAAGATGGAAATGAAATAGTGAAATTTAAAGACCTAGATGTATTGCACATTTTCCATTGCTCAAATTGTAAGATCAAATAATATTTGTTATATGTGTTCCACTTTATCGCCTCAATCTTGCTCACATTATTCACATGATTGCAATTTGTGCTTAAAGGGGTCAAAATAGAAAATGGGGAAAATCCAATAGGTTTCAGGGTCGAAACCCAAATGCAAACGATGTTAACGTTTTCAATTGGACAATGTTTGATTTGTTTGATAAGACGAAGACATTAATGGAAAGTTGGGAATAATAAGTGAAAATCAAATACTTGCACGTATCACACCTTTTCCATTGCTCAAATTACAACACCCAACTAATATCCGCTATTTGTGTTACACTTTATTGTCTCATTCTCGCTCGCATTATTCACATGAGTGTAATTTATTATTAAAGGGGCCAAAATAAATAATGGGGAATATCCAATAGGTTCCATACTCGAAACCCAACTGAAATTTTTGTTTCTTGGAGCAATTTGTAGTCCCCCTTTACAATTCTAAGTTTGCGCAAGTGTGGGGAAACAGACGATGTGTCAAAAAATAATGGTAATTGAGTTCACATTATTCATGTGAGTGTAACTTGCGCTTACAGGCGCCAAAATTAGAAAATGGAAGAATCTAATAAGCTCTATGTCCAAAACCCAACCGAAATGTTTGCTTCTTGGAGCATTTTATAGCCCCCCTTTACAGTTCTAAGCTCGAGTAGTTTTAGGGAAATAGGCGATGTGCAAATAAACAACTCAAATTAGAAGACCAAATAATATCTGCTATTTTTGTTACACTTTATTGTCTCAATCTTGCTTGCATTATTCACATGAGCGCAATTTGCGCCTAAAGGGGCCAAAATAAAAAATTGGGAAAATCCAATAGGTTTCAGGGTTGAAACTCGAATGCGAACAATGTCCATATTTTTGATTGGGCAATGTTTTATTTGTTAGATAAGATGAAAACATCAATGGAAAGTTGGAAATAACAAAAGTGAGAATTAATTGCCAGTATGCACCGCATCTTTTCCATGGCTCGAATTGTAACACCCAAATAATATCCACTATTTGTGTTACACTTTATTAACTCGATCATGCGCACATTATTCACACGAGTGCAATTTATGGTTAAAGGGGCCAAAATAAATAATGGGGAAATTCCAATAGGTTCCATGTTCAAAACCCAACTGAAATGTTAGTTTTTGGAGCACTTTGTAGCCCCCTTTACAATTCCAAGCTCGAGTAAGTGTAGGGAAACAAACAATGTGTGAACAATCATTGATAATTAAGTTTGTATTATTCACATGAGTGTAATTTGCGCTTAAAGGTGTCAAAATAAAAAAGGAAAGAATCTAATAAGTTCGAAGTTTGAAACCTAGCCGAAATGTTTACTTCTTGGAGCACTTTATAGTCCCCCTTTACAGTTCTAAGCTCGAGTAGGTGCAGAGAAATAAGCGATGTGCAAATAATCATGGATAATTATTTGTTAGATGTTTTCCACTTTAGCATCACTTTGTAGTTCCCCTTTACAACTATAAGCTCAAGTAGATGCAGGGAAATAAGTGAAGTGGAAACAATCATTGATAATTATTCGTAATTTGTGTTCAATTGTATTGTCTCGATCTCACTCGCATTATGCATATGAGTGCAATTTATTCTTAAAGGGGCCAAAGTAAAAAATGGGAAAATCCAATAGATTCTAGGTCGAAACCCAACCGCAATTGATGTTAAGGTTTTTGATTGAATAATGTTTGATTTGTTAGATAAGACAAAGCATCAAAATCAAATACCTACATATATCACAGTTTTTTCACGACTAAAAATTGTTATTTGTGTGAACCACATTATCGACTTGATCTCACTCGCATTATTCAAAGGAGGGGCCAATCCCGACACAAATCAAAGCCTCATTAGCTCTCCAGTTGCTTCCACACATTGTGGGTTCTATTCGCTCTTGAACAATCCATAAAACCTAGAAATCTCCCATCAAGAATATGCCACAAATTTATTTCACCCTTATAAGCCCCAATCTAGAAACAATAGAAATGCATCCTATTATGATTGAATAATTAAAAATAATAAGAACACAAAAGATTAGAGCGAGGAAAACCACTTTATTGATTTGATCTCACTCACATTATTCAAAGCAGGAGCCAATCGCGACACAAAACAAAGCCTCATTAGCTCTCCGAGTTGCTTCCACACATCTTGAATTCTATTCCTCTCGAACAATCCATAAAATGTAGAAATCTCTCATCAAAAATATGCCAAATTTGTTTTGCCTTAATAAATCCCAATCTAGAAATCCTATTTTGAATGAATAATTAAAAATAATAACAAGAACATAAAAATTAGAGCGAGGCAAAACCAAAAGAAATTGTTGCATGAAAAAGAACATTTTTGAGAGTTCCATTACCTAGAAAAACAAGTGTGATTAAAGGACAACTTTATACACTTAAAATAACTTTACAATTTTAGT
Organism: Taxus wallichiana var. yunnanensis; assembly: GCA_018340775.1. Taxonomy (NCBI): domain Eukaryota; kingdom Viridiplantae; phylum Streptophyta; class Pinopsida; order Cupressales; family Taxaceae; genus Taxus; species Taxus wallichiana. The sequence goes on along the minus strand of CM031239.1, from coordinate 949,363,791 downwards.
TATGAATACCTACTCCCGAGTACCAATATTTGTATACCCGGGATTTCTTCTAACAAACTTTGATCTTCTCATCCCTATTTAATGCAAGTCAAACTTAAAACTGTTTCACATAACCGAGTTCTGCGATTCCTACCCACACTCTCGATCCACATCTGTAACTCAAATCCCGAAATCCCTGCACTAAACAACTATACAAACTACTTTCCCAAATCATACCGAGGTGTATAATCCTCATCCAAATCAAACAAGTCTATTCCGCATTCCCCACATCCAATCGGTACGCAGTCTTGCAAAGGAATTCCATTTTGTTTTTAGTAAGATCTACCGTGTATGCCAATTTCTAAAACTGGCATTTTTATTCGATATATTTGTTTAAACATGCCATGTAAAAGATTTGATTAACGCGCTTAATGGAATATTGAAAATCTTACTCACTAGATTTATTCATGACTAAACATTTACAACCGAAAAACACACAATGATAACAGATATTGCAGTAATATATGTTCATCAATCATGTAGATGGAAAGTGAGAAGCGAATATTGGAATACTTACGCATTGTCACTGATCAGCATACGCCCTATAATATTGGAGACACACTGGAGTGTCGTCTTCCATTCCTCGAGTCTTTCTAAGGAATATTGCGTCGTAACACAACCCCCTCCGAACAAAACCCCTCCAGATTTCGAATCGATTCACGAAATTGCTAGAGCAAATGATAAATAACAACCCCCAATTCAAAACATGTAACTGTCAGTTCACTAGATAATTTGGAGATTTTTCCTAAAAACACAAAAAAAAACTATTAAAAAACAAAAATGTCCAGACAACCAAAACCGTCAAATTTAACACAATCGCATAAACGTCTACATGAAGTGTGTGGGGAGGCAAATGAATCAATGGGCCTCATTTGCATTGAAAGAGCCCACCCACCCATAGGGATGGGGTTAGGGCCTCTTTTCCATGCAAATGAGGTCCCTTGCTTGTCATTTACCCTTCCTAAATGGCACATTTTCCCAAATCCGAGTTTGGGAAAAATGTGGCATTTAGGAGGGGTGATTAGGCTCACCTAATCCATGATTAGGTGGCCTAATCCACCTAACCTCTACACATCATCCCACAACTAAAATAAGATGTTAGTACCACATGAAAAGGGTAACATTAACCATTAGTAAGCAATAAACCAAGGAGACATAACAATGAGCAAGTAGATAAACAACATGAAATTTCATCACCAAGATGGAGGAAAAGATAAGGTTCACAATATCAAATCCAAGCAACCAACACGACAAACCACAACAAGAGAAAGGGGGTGTCGTAATCGATAAGAAGAAGAAGAGGTTTGGCCTTTAGGCCTTTTGTGCTAAGCGGTGTGTGTTCCCTGAGTCCCACATTTTCCTCATGATTTATTTCCTATCACCTGCACAACTCAATGCAAACCTCATATCTGCCCAATATGATAACAAAATATGATACAATAATATGCATCGAAATCAACATCCATACAAGCCATGCTAAGCTAGAAGTATATCAACAACATGAATCATCCACCGAATGAAACAATATAATCATCATCATACATCAAATATGGATCAAATATCAATACCAAAACATGTCAATAATAACTCATGATATCATCGTCACAACATAATATTTGCAAATGAATAGTGGCATCATGTGCCTCATAGTCAACATGTGATCAAGTGTTAACATCCTAATGTTATCAATACGATATCATGAATAGTGTCATATCATAACAGTGTACGAAAGCAATAAAAATTTTGTCAAGCAACAATGTCATGTGATAATATCCCATCAAAATAACAAAACAAATAATAATGTCCATGTCATCACAATAGTATAGATACAATGAGTCGCACACAACCAAAATGAGAGCACTGAAAAAGGTGGGCACATTACTTAAATCAACCTTCAATATTCCAACCACTCCTAAAAAGGATATTGGTTTGTTAGATTCACTCTAATAATAATCTATAGACATCGAGTAACAACAATCATGTGTAAACCTTTTACACAACCCCAAAACATAAAAACATAACCTCAAATTCAGCCCAATAACAACCTACATTTACCCAAGAACAACTTGTAGATACCCAAATTTTGGTACAAGCCTTGTTTTGACAATGACATTTGTGTGGTTTTGTACATATGGTCTATTGACTAGAATTGATGACATATTGGTGTATTTTTATCTCATTTTGAACTTCATTTGTTTGAATTAGCTCACAATCAACTCTAAAGTTTGTTTTTGACATGATTTCAACGATACCTAATTGAGCCTAGTTTGGTCAAATTTTCTTAAATGGCAACATTAGATCACAACATTTAATTATAAAGTATCGAAAAATTCTTCATATATGCCCAAATCACCTCTATCTAATCGCACCTAATCTAACCCTTGTTTGTCGAAATTTCCCAAATAATGACATTTAATCAAGAAATAACAATGAATTTTGCTCCCCTAAAGTCACCTACACCTACCAATTGCACCCAATCGTGTCTTGATCTTGATAAATTTTCTAAAATAACTTCTCATAAAATAATAGCATGACTCTCTTTTCTCCTTATTCCCTTATGTGTTTTGGTGGTCTCCCAAAACCGTGAGTGTACAATTCTTTGGGGTGTGTAATGTGGACCCTTCGAGAAGCCTTTGGGTCCCCTAGTCTTTTTGGTCTTTATTTTAAAATTTCCTTACTTGTATGTCTGGATTGTGCACCATTATGGCCTTAATGTGAATTCAAGAAATTTAAAAATGTATAGCGCATTACTACGATTTTTTGATGAGTTATATTTAAAGATCGATGCACATATCAATAAGATCACGTTTTAATTCAATTCTTTATATAGGGCAAGTGAGGTTCTTCATTTGAATCTAAATATATCACACTTATCAAGCAGATAGTTTTTACAAGATAATATGATCAAAACATGGAAGTCATACAATCACTTATTATTGTTAGAAGTTGTAGCCTAGTTTTATAAGGGGGTTGAGCTATTCATAAAACATTTGTTTTTAGATTTTGACCCTTTGCTTGAAACCCTTTCCTTCATTTCGGGTTAGGCTACCAAATTTGTTTTTGCCTTTTTAGATGCCATCGACCCAAAGATCAAATTGGAAACGATATTGGTAAATTCGTGTTCCAAGACCTCGTAATAGGCAAGAAATTCAAGACACGCTCCTATAGTTGTGTGGAGGTGGATTTGAAAAAGGCCCACTACTCATTTTTTCTTGGTTTGGAGACGTATAATATGGTCTCTTGGTTACTTCATGTCAAAGGCATATATAGGAAATCCTAGTTTTGGGGATGTGTAATACGGTCACATTGTTACTCCATGTCTACATTTATAGGCTCCCATTTAGAAGCCAACAAAAGGAAAACCTATCTTGTTTATATCAATTTCCAAGTGGTTCAACGAAAGCGGAGACTATACCCGTGCTTCAAAGGATTTTATTTTCGTTGCCTTTGCATGATCAAAAGAAGGAAACTAAGGAGAATATGGATGAATGCACCAACTTGAGATCACCATGAATAGCATTGTTCAAAAGAAAGAAGCTCCTTTTGAAAAGAGACAAATTAGCAATGAAGAGAACGTGAACATAGAAGCTCATTTCCTAATGGAGTTTGAGTTTTGAAGACAGAAAGATCTGGTAATTCAAATCATTCCAACAAGTTTAGGTGCAAAAAGAAATCTCGAATCGATGGTTTTATTGTCTTTTGCTTATCGTTGAAATTTTATTGCAAAATGCATGCACATTCTAACAAATATAAAGAACATGCATGTGTGAATGTTAGTAGTATTGCATGCATGATAAAAGCAAGTCCATACAAAAGACATGCAAGCAATTTTTAGTTTATCCACTCTTGTATGCATGCATGATAGAAGCAAGATCATGTAAAAAGTTTCAAAAAAATTAAGCGCGCAAAACTAGGACTCGAAAACAGGGAAATAGAAGGTTGGTTTTTAGAAAAGCTAGAAAAACCATGCATGTCCTCTTGAGCAACAGTGTATGCATGAAAAAGCGTGACCATGCAAAAATCATGTATATTTTTTTGCGTGTAAGCATGTTTCTTGTGAGTAGCTTGGCATTTTGCATCGTGCCTTTCGAAAGTATGTTCTTTTAGTAGAAGCATACAAAGGTGTGACTTGAAAAACAAGCCACGTAAAATGGTTTCTTAGGACAGCTAGAAACTTGATGTAAAAGCAAAGATATAATTTTTAAAAATGATATTAATAAGAAAAAATTACTCATCAAACACACTTCATAACTTTGTTTTCTTCCTACAAGAGTTATTTTAACGGAGCCCGCATATGATGGAATGTTCTATATCCTCATTTAGTTAATTCCACATTAATGTTCCCCCCTTTATTGTTGGCACTGTTTATTTCCTCTACTGCTAGCAATCTCTCTGATCTACATCCCATACATCAGTTTGATGACATATTAGTTCACATTAATATATTCTCTTTTCCATTGCTGTCATTGTTTATTCTCCTTTGCTACTAACAATGTTTTCATTCTTTACTGAATGTCAACCTTGTAAGTGCTAAAAAAAAGTCAGTCTCTTTGTCTCTTTTGGACGAGTCTCATAGCCTTTACATTCATAGATTTGAGCAGGGCAACCTTTTATATGCCTGAATATCAATCTTAAAAGTACTTTCTAAATTTCTTTTGAGTAGCACATTTCACACATTGCTTAACATGGAAACAACTAACACCACCTGGAGGAAATGAATGCTAAATGGAACATTCAAGCTCATCAGAGACGAATCATTGTAAAGATGGTCATGAAGATGCACTACATATTAAAACACGGCTAATTCTTGAAAATGATATTACATTCTGATGTACTGTGGTGACACGTAAAAAAATCACCAAGCCATAATGTAGAACCATTTCAACAAGCCTTTTCCCAAGAAATATATGATTCCTGCAACGATAAAATTGATCAGGTCGAATTACATTTAGATCTGCTGCAAGCGTGGTTGATCCTTTTTGATTGCACAATGGAATTTTTCTACATACCTTCTGGTTCAGCTTTGACATAGGAGGCAAAACAAAATTTTGTGTTCCTTTAGTAGCTCATATAAAGGAGGGTAGGCTGAATTTAAGTGGTACGCATATATTCTGCCATGGTATCAAGCCTACTAAATGGAGATGGAAGATTTGATTGTTTGAGACTCCTTTTATATCATTGGCTCATGCATGATGCTAAAAATGTAAACTCGACATTTAAGAGCACTTTTTCTTATACAATTTTTATTAAGTAAAGCTTGGGTCTCACCAAAGCACTGTACTGTACAGAGGCATTTTTGTTGGTGCCCGAAGCTTTAGGCATTGTAATATGCTCTACCTACAGATTCAAGCAGTGTCCTTTTATTTAGCTGGCAGTGACGCAGTGTGTAAAACTAAATTGGTCCTGAAAGGTAATTGACAAAAGTTGTCTTTCACAAGTGTGTTGTTATGTGTTTTTGGGCTGGTTCAACAAGCAATGTTAAAAATGGATATTTATTTCTATTTAATGTGATTTTTTTACTTAATAAAAGTTTTTAAAAAAAGCTTATTAAACTTTTTATAAATGAGTTTTCTGTTTGGCATCAACTTATTACTCTTTGTTTAACGAATGATATTATCGACTTCTTAGAAACCATAATCACAACATCAGTATCGCCATAAGTTATTTGCCTTAACATTACTGTGGATGAATAATATGCAATGTTTTTAGCACCAAACCTGTCATTCTAATGTAATCATACCTTGTAATGAAATCTCCTTTAATACATACCTTGTAATCAGTACAGCACCAAGGAACTTTAACAAAGGTTGTCATAACATTCCCACTAAAAGTTCCAAGTTTGGCTTAGGCCCAAGTATATTTTACCAACTTAATTATCTTTCTTTACAAAAACAATGGCTCTTTCCTGCAAGACTATATGCTTCTGGAAATCATTGCCAGATGTTACATTAGAAACAGGAACATCTTTGTCAAATCAAATGTCTCTGACTCCAGCTTCCAACAAGATTTCATATTACACCCATCACAGTGCCAAATTTGTGAGAAGAGTAACTTCCCTCTTGAAGTGATTAAGTTTCAATTCATAGATTGCCATATTGAAGACTTCTTCCCATTGTATCAAGACACAACTTTTGAGAGATTTAACGATAAAGTGCACAACCCCACCACAACCCGTATATAGCCAAGTGCTTAACAGAATAATGTTGGTGATGGCACAGTGAAAGTTGAAGTATTTCTTTTGTGCATATGTAAATGTGATCAGGTAGCCGTCAAATTTAAATCATAATCCAAATAAATTTAGAGAAACCTTTTCAAACAAACAAAGATTCGACAAACCATGAAGTGTTCTATTTCCATCCTTTCCATTCTTGCTAGTTTGCTGCTTATTGTTCAATAGGAATTTGGTTTGGCATCAAACTAGTGCCTCTTTGTCTACACCCATAATCAATAATTTCAATGAATAGTTGATGAAAAAGAATCTAATGATATACTAGTACAACAGGACCTATTTGAGGCCTTTAATTTTTCTCGACTACATTTACATTAGCCATCCCTTTACTTTTGTATACAAACAGCTTACTCCTTTCCAAGAAATGCTCAGGTCTTTAAAATGTCACAGAAAACAATGAAGCATGAACGGCCATACAATTGATAAGGAAGACAATACAAACAAAATCTCACTCGCATTTGAGCTGTATTGAATACGCTGTTATAAGAGGTAACTTTTCCTGGGTAAGGATACATTTTAAACTAGGTTTGACAACATGTTACACAGATGGAAACTGCAATATCCGTCCTGATGTTTATGCCCGCTGTCCAAAGACTAGCATGCATCACACTTCAAGCTATGCTACTTTAACACCAGTCAGAAACACTGTCAAGAAGAGCAACATGAAAATCAAATGCATGTTATTGCACGCTCTCCTTTCAGACATGCCTTTAACTTGGCCAGAAGGCAGCCTCAACTCCAATGCGGTGATAAATGAGACTCTGCAAGGTGATGCAATCGGAAAGAAAGTTATAGATAATACCTATAATGTCCTGTAAGTTAGGTATACTTTTTAACAATCTTACTCTCAGTGTTGACATTATCAGAATGCTTCCAATGCACAAATATGTTTCAACTTAATGAAAAATGTATTCAATTAGAACCGGAATTCCTTCCACATCCACACACAAAGATACCAAAAAGAAAGAAGATTGTGAAAAGGAATATTCTATATTGCAGAAATTAACACACCTACCAGAAATATATATTGCAAGTGATTTAAGAAAGAAAAAAGCACCCAAAAAATGAGAACATAAATTAATAAAATGCACTTCTGAAATAGGCAACCACAAAAATGGATTTGTAAATGAAAAATATGGGAGCTAAAAATTAGAAGTGTTCATATAAACCACTTACATTTTAGGCAATCTTCAGCAAGTTTGAGGCAGAGAGAAAACAAGCGATCAAAGAACTAAACTGATAATGTTAACAGAAATGAAACTCCCTTTTCTTGAGAAGAATATATATATATATATATCTGTGTGTGTGAACTAAAGTTACTAAACTGATCAAAACTATGATCCTCCAAGAAAGTGAAATGCTACAGAAGCTTTATAAAGAGCCTAGGAAGTGCGGAATATTATAATTATATTATTACAGTTGCCTCTCTTGAGCCATGAAGCTTCATGTCATCATTCAAGGAAATATTTTTGCAATAAGGCACATACGATAGAATTGCCATCACAAAAATTAATGTACTGCAGTACCAGAACAATAAAAAGCTAGCTATGTCTAACACTAAGCCTGTCCATGTGGTGAACATCACTGCCTTAATGGAAATGTATTTTTTAAAGATCGTAATTTTCTAATCAGTAGGTTGCATATTCAAAAAAATCTACCCCTGCTGACTACGGTCACCGAGATACCCAAAGAGTTTCCGGCAGAGCACCCATCAAGGCTTAAGCACCTCCAACTGCTAAGGACCGATCCCACACCACAAGTGCCAAGTTAATTAAGGAGTTTGCAACAAAAAGCTCAAGTGATTCAAGGTAAGTTTGTGTGCTTCTATTTTTAGTTTTTCTTTTCTTTTTATAGTTTGTATTTTATAACATGTTTCAAGTTTTTTTAAATGTTATTGAAACATTTTTTTAATTTTACATTCTTTCAAGTTTCAACCTCTAGCTGTCAACACTTTATTTCTATTCCATTTATGATATGTTTTTTTAAATTGTTAACCAAGGAGCTCCAAGGTTTGTTAGAATGGCAGCAAGCTCTAATTCTATGGGCCAAGGTATGGCCATCAAATACGATCCATGCTCGCCCCTTTGCAAGTATGTCATGCCAATACAATAACTGTCAAGTGGAGGGAGCTATGTACATACTCCTTTATCCACTCAGTTAACCGCAACAATTTGGGAGCAAAAAAAACAGACGATTTGGTCTACATGCATTCCAACCTACGCCTTCTAACACACAAGCAAGATGGGTACAAGCAAAGGGAAACAAAGTGTTGGGATGTAGACCCAAAGACTCCAAACTTGGAAGCATCCAATGGCCACCTTTCATCGGTGGATCCGAAGCCGGAGGGTACTTTGCATGATCAAGCTAGTGGAAGCGGCACAAATACTCCTTGTGGTTCTAATGAACCAGATGATGGTTTTGCTTCTAATGAGCCATGTGATGTTTCTAATGAGGCTCTTGTTGAATACACTAGAGAGCATTATGATTATGACTGTAAAGAATATGCTGATTTTTCTTGATTTTTGTGTATATACCATACGTTGTAATTTGTGACATTTGCACAATGAAATGTCATAACATTTGGCATTGAATTATCAATATATTTTGTGGTTATTTTGTTTACTATATGCATGTTATATAGTTAATGTGCTTGTTTAGCTATATTTTATATATTTTTTGTACGGCCGCACCCAAGCCCCCAAAAAAATTGTCATACCGTCATATTGGGTCGTTGTTCCTGTATCCGTACATGTACCAGAGTTGACTACCTAATTTTTTCTGCACTTCTTTTGAGCCTGAGTTTGAGGTAATGGTGCCTACTAATAAATCAGAACATTGCATTTCCTTTAATGTCGTTAGCTTCCTTCCACCGTTGCTCTAACTATTTTCCAAAAACCTAAGTAGAAGAGCCGATTACTCCCAAATTTGAAAGGTGACCTATGGATCCCTTGTTGCCTTGAACTAATTTCCAAGGATGGGCCAATGTTTGGCTACCAAAGAAGGTCATACAAGAGCCAAAGGTGGGGCCCAAATTGAATGTTACTACTCACACTAGGATTACCACATAACCCAAGAGACTGGAAGCACGTCGGGATTTGATACCAAGAACGGAAAACACCAAGGTAATGAATTATCTTGATGGTTTCAAACAGAAGCTGATTTTGCAGTGACCATAGATGTAATAAGGAGCCTCCAAGGGGAAGTCCAGGCAGCACAAGACCTTGAGGACCGTACACAAGAGCAAGCACCCAAGGGTCCCTCTAAGTAGGAGATTGCCGAGTTAACAGAGATCCTGACAGTATAGAAGACGAATGGGGTCCTTCCTATGTGCAATGTGGTTTTTATCTTTCCATCCTTTGTTCCATGTAAATAGACCTTGTGCATATTCTAAATCCACCAGAGGCATCAATTGTTAATAGGAGAGTGGTTGATGTTCTTTGAACGAAATTTTGCCCACATTTCTTTTCATCTCAGAATTTTGGTGTTGAAATCCCCCATGAGAATGGGGATTTAGGGCGTATTGGCTTGGAACCATGACAGAATCTGATTTAACACGAGAATCCTATTGTTGCATTGCAGATGAATGTAGATGTTTACAATACAATAGTTTTCTTGCAATTTATAAGAATAAAAAATTGATTACAATACTATAATTGTAATGCGTACCTTGCAGGGTCCCGTTGTGTCGTTTACCTAGTCTCGATGCAAGAGATGAGTTGTTTGATGCCCCAAATTCCAGCATACTTAAGTTGTTTGTGCATTCTTGATCTCATGGTCTCTTGGATAAGGATAATTCCAGCATACTTAAGTTGTTTGTGCATTCTTGATCTCATGGTCTCTTGGATAAGGACCATATCTACTTTCTCACTTCTGAGTTTTTACTTAATGTTGTTCATTGGGAATACCATGCCCCTTCTGCTTCATCATAACAATCACATTATATCAATGGGGTGAACCCTGAAACCCCAATTAGGTGATTCATTCCTTGTGTCGCCCTGCTTTCTGGTTTGCATTGAAATCGATTTGCTGATGCTCAAAGGTCAGCTGAAGTTTTTATTTTTACAATGCCTTCTTATCTATAGAGGAGAGGGATGTTGAACTCATCCCCAGAACTTGTTTTCCCTTTGCTAATTTTGTTGAATCTTCCTCATGTTGTGTTTATTGGGATTAGTTTTCCCTACGAATTGAACCGGTTCCTTTGAAACCCCTTGTGTTGTACTCTGATGTTTTTTTGGTGCTCTAGTAAGGGACGGGGTTGAGGCTCGGTCCTTTTGTTCATCTTTTGGCTGATTTGAACACCTTCCACACCCTCTATTTCAGAATCCATGAAAGCTTCAAAGGGGTTGGAGAGATATATTTTCTGAATGCCTTTGCAGTCCCCTTAGCTTTTTTAGTATATGTTCATTGAAATATGTCCTCTCCTTGATTCTCTCGAGCTGGGGTTATATGCATTGTTTAGAGAATTTGTTTCTTAACTCCTATTTCTGGGGTCGCAATTATTCGAGTGGTCCGATGATTTTCTTGATTTATTATTTCAGACCTTCTTGTTGGTTCTTGTCCTAAATTACGTGTTAGACATACCCTTTCTAGATGACCATGCTCATGGTAAATTCTGCAGTGGAAAGGAATGTTCTCATAATGAATGGGTTATTCCATTCGATTCCTCCCATATCCAGCAAAAAAATTTCAACAAAAGGTTTTTCTAAGTCAATGTTGGCATATATCCTAGCATATTTGTGTACTGCAAAGTATTTTGTGAATCTGGAAGCAGCCACATATTCCCCTATTGCTGATCCAATCTTATTGAGAGATTACTCGTGCCAATATTCAGTATGACTTGTGCTTGTGAGATCTGCGGTTGGGTTGAAAGTTGGGGCTTA